>CAXIWF010001214.1:0-42102 GCA_964036045.1 Eutreptiella sp. 'Long Island Sound 2002' | reverse complement strand
GTCACAGCCCACCAACCCAGCTAAAATTGCAGGAAAAGGGTGGGACAGTGACACGCCCCCTACAGGTCCTACACACCCTACAGTGGCACCATCCTGGTGGGCGAGCGCTGGGCAACTGGCTCTAGCCCCCACGCAGGACTACCACTCCTACACGCACACTCTACTTGGCGTTGCGAAGAGGAAGTTCTCGAGGGTCCTAGCGACCCACCTGTGAAAGGACAAGAGAACACAGCGCTGCTAAGCAACTGTGGCCTCACAGGGGACGCCACAACGCGTTTCCCCTGCAAGGGCTTGGAGGGAAGGAGTGCTCCCGTGTGCAAGGCGCAGATGTCGATGAAGTCGGACTCCCTGCTCTGCCACAGGCGGAGCGGAGTTACTTGTTTGTGTGATCTGCGCCCCTGTTTAGCAGGGCATAAAAAAATGCTGCTGCACCACTCACCCTACCTGCCCACCTGTAAAACAAAGGCAAATGAAAGGGCGTTTGCGGCGGAGGAACCAAGGCACACTCCAGGTATTATACCCTTCTCAGTGTGCCCTATAATACGCTGTCCGCAAACACGCTGCATGGAGCAGCTACCCTTATCAAGCAAGCAAGCGTTAAGGGACTCCTCAGGTTCTCTTAAAGAACGTACCGAGGAGCCCCTGGGTAGCCTAAACAAGGTTTACCGTGCGCACTTCGCGTGGCCTACCCTTTAATGCGTGTGTGCATGCACGACTATGCACAATCACGTGGGCAAACCTGCCCATCTCCGCAACAATCTTGACTCCACCAGGGGGTGGCCCCGCCTGGGCGTACCTACCTTACCTACCGCTGGGAAGTGAAGCAAGGAGAGAAAACAAAAGGGGCGCACGCGAAGAACGTTGCTATGCACTTGTGTGTATGACTAATCACCCTGATCTGACCGCTAATCATCTGCAATCTTTCTAATCAATCCCTCTACCGCGTCCTATCGTGGTTATCGTTGTTAACGCTGCTACACGACTCGGTCACGGAGACTCGAGACGAGCAATGTGTATGCGGCATGCAAGACGAGCATACCTGTAGTTTATACCTGATTCATTGAAGTCTTTTCAATTGATTTTCGAATTCTTGAATTTTTGAAGCTTCTATTAGTGTGGGTGGAATCTGTATGTTTGTTTATTAATGTGTGTCTCGTCATTTTCAAGACTACGTGATACATACGTTTATAATTCCATTATTTTTCCATTTTCCGGCGCTTCGCTAGGAGCCGCTCCCGCGCGCCGCCATTTTATGCGTATGAATTTCTGGACTTAAAAAATCCAGAGATGACTATAATTTCTATAAAAATGTGCTGAAGATGCACAATTGGATTCTGCTCAGGTGTGTCGTTTCAGAAAAATTCTGCGCCGTCATTTGACGGATTTTGGTGTCGTCGCTTCGTTTTTGCGTGGATTCGTCCATAAATCTCCCATTCCTGCCTCTGCAGATACCCACGCGCAGCCTCGCTGAGTAGGCCGTGTTCGGGCCGAAACGCAGGTGCCTGGAGAGACTGAGCAGAACCAAGACCCCACCAAGGGGCAAATTAATTTCTTTTCGACTCCCTACGCCCTAAGACAGGTCACAGGTCGCCAGCAGGTTTACGAGAACCCATGCGAGTGTGTATAATGTGTCTTGCGTTTGGGTTGTGTCGACGCTGCGTCTTGGAGGAAGGGATGCATATGCACATGTTTGGCATGCTCCCAATCTAACCCAACCAAGCCACAGGAGCCCCGGCAGCGCCAAGAGCGCTGAGTCTTCTGTAGGAAACTGTACAATCAGAGCAGCAAAAGGACGCCAGCCATGGTGAGCGCCCATTTTTCAGTGTGAGGGAGACTGTAGGTATTTTAAAGTAGATGTGGAAACCAAGGAAAGGCCAAGAAAAATTCCCTTTTTCCTAAAATGCGACAGTGGTGGCCACCACAGCACAAGGGGGGAGTAAGAAAAAGTGCTTTTCCATTGCTTTGGGACATACTCTAGTTGTATTAGAGATGCACTGAGCATCCATGCATTTTTATCTTACTATTGGTCCAGCCAAAAGTGGTGAGAACACATTTTGACCTATGGAACCAAACACCCAATCAGGATATGGAGTGGACCCTTTAATCCCCTTTCAATCAGAAGTAAAACATCTTTTCCTGAGTTGACTGAGCACTGACATACCTAAGGTAGAGCCTATGAATTTATCTATGTTTTTCCATGAATACTTATCTGCCCTAGTGGTATGCACCATAGGGGGTTAGGCACCTCTTTTTGAGAGGTCCTGGGTTCAATTCCTGGTCAGCCTAACTAAGTAGGAAGATCCCAACTAAGTAGGAAGATCCCATGTGACATGGCAGTGACCTCATCGCCACATACCATGCCACCTCAGCACATATGGGACCCAAAACAAAGAGTGCACATCTCCTAAGATGGCACTATGGAGAGAGAGTGATCCTGAGGCAGTTTTCTAACTCTTTTCCCAAAACATTTCAGCTATCTCTGTGAATATGCATTCATTTGTATCCTGAGTTGCAGTTTCTGTGAATATCTAATCATCTTTCACTGTTTACACTGCAGCCCTTCATGCTTTGATCCTGAATTACCTTCTCTTTGCACACTGTTGGCTTGGGCTATCCTGGATTGAGTTGGCTTTACTGTATTTCAACAAACAAAAGCTTTTCATCATCCAAAACCAGCAGCAGGACACCCTACAGCAACAACAAGCAGCAGGAGAAGCAAAAACACAGTGCTGAAAACACTATAAACTTTTCTTTACGAAAGCACGCGTACAGCCTAGCCAACCACCACACAGCAACCTGAAAATCCAATAAGTGTGGCGTACCAAAATGAAACTTTTTTGCGAAAATATGGAACATGCCCCTTCTAAATTGTCGCCTAATGCCTTCCCGGAACCCTGAAGGGGGAGCTGCAATAACTTGACAGAAAGTCCCGAATTCAATTTTGAGATATTGTGTCGCCAAGTATCACCGCACTTCATTATGAAAGCACTTGGCTCTCGCACCAAGCCATACCATACCATACCATGCCAAGCCAAGCCAGCCATGCCTTGGCTTGACGAGACGAGGCGAGCGAGCGCGCGCGCGGGGGTGGCGGGGGGTGCAATGGCAGTGGGGGAGTGTGGTGGCAGTGGGAGAGAGCGAAAACTTCAATGGGTAGGGCCAAAGGTGCCACTTTACGAAAGCACGCGTACAGCGTAGCCAACCACCACACAGCAACCTGAAAATCCAATAAATGTGGCGTACCAAAAAGAAAACTTTTTTGCAAAAATATGGAACATGCCCCTTCTAAATTGTCGTCTAATGCCTTCCTGGAACCCTGAAGGGGGAGCTGCAATAACTTGACAGAAGGTCCCGAATTCAATTTTGAGATATTGTGCCGGTAAGTATCACCGCACTTCATTATGAAAGCACCTGGCTCTCACACCAAGCCATACCATACCATGCCAAGCCAAGCCAGCCATGCCTTGGCTTGACGAGACGAGGCGAGCGAGCGCGTGCGGGGGTGGCGGGGGGTGCAATGGCAGTGGGGGGGTGTGGTGGCAGTGGACCAGAGCGAAAACTTCAACGGGTAGGGCCAAAGGTGCCACTTTACGAAAGCACGCGTACAGCCTAGCCAACATCCACACAGCAACCTGAAAATCCAATAAGTGTGGCGTACCAAAATGAAACTTTTTTGCGAAAATATGGAACATGCCCCTTCTAAATTGTCGCCTAATGCCTTCCCGGAGCCCTGAAGGGGGAGCTGCAATAACTTGACAGAAAGTCCCGATTTCAATTTTGAGATATTGTGCCGGTAAGTATCACCGCACTACATTATGAAAGCACTTGGCTCTCGCACCAAGCCATACCATACCATACCATGCCAAGCCAAGCCAGCCATGCCTTGGCTTGACGAGACGAGGCGAGCGAGCGCGCGCGCGGGGGTGGCGGGGGGTGCAATGGCAGTGGGGGGGTGTGGTGGCAGTGGGACAGAGCGAAAACTTCAACGGGTAGGGCCAAAGGTGCCACTTTACGAAAGCACGCGTACAGCCTAGCCAACCACCACACAGCAACCTGAAAATCCAATAAATGTGGCGTACCAAAAGGAAACTTTTTTGCAAAAATATGGAACATGCCCCTTCTAAATTGTCGCCTAATGCCTTCCCGGAACCTTGAAGGGGGAGCTGCAATAACTTGACAGAAAGTCCCGAATTCAATTTTGAGATATTGTGCCGGTAGCTATCACCGCACTTCATTATGAAAGCACTTGGCTCTCGCACCAAGCCATACCATACCATACCATGCCAAGCCAAGCCAGCCATGCCTTGGCTTGACGAGACGAGGCGAGCGAGCGCGCGCGCGGGGGTGGCGGGGGGTGCAATGGCAGTGGGGGGGTGTGGTCGCAGTGGACCAGAGCGAAAACTTCAACGGGTAGGGCCAAAGGTGGCACTTTACGAAAGCACGCGTACAGCCTAGCCAACCACCACACAGCAACCTGAAAATCCAATAAATGTGGCGTACCAAAATGAAACTTTTTTGCAAAAATATGGAACATGCCCCTTCTAAATTGTCACCTAATGCCTTCCCGGAACCCTGAAGGGGGGGCTGCAATAACTTGACAGAAAGTCCCGGATTCAATTTTGAAATATTGTGTCGGCAAGTATCACCGCACTTCATTATGAAAGCACCTGGCTCTCACACCAAGCCATACCATACCATGCCAAGCCAAGCCAGCCATGCCTTGGCTTGACGAGACGAGGCGAGCGAGCGCGCGCGGGGGGTTGGCGGGGGGTGCAATGGCAGTGTGGGTGTGTGGTGGCAGTGGACCAGAGCGAAAAATTCAAAGGGCAGGGCCAAAGGTGCCACTTTACGAAAGCACGCGTACAGCCTAGCAAACCACCACGCAGCAACCTGAAAATTCAATAAATGTGGCGTACCAAAGTGAAACTTTTTTGCTAAAATATGGAACATGCCCCTCCTAAATTGTCGCCTCATGTCTTCTTGGAACCCTGAAGGGGGAGCTGCAATAACTTGACAGAAAGTCCCGGATTCAATTTTGAGATATTGTGCCGGCAAGTATCACCGCACTTCATTATGAAAGCACCTGGCTCTCACACCAAGCCATACCATACCATGCCAAGCCAAGCCAGCCATGCCTTGGCTTGACGAGACGAGGCGAGCGAGAGCGCGCGCGGGGGTGGCGGGGGGTGCAATGGCAGTGGAGGGGTGTGGTGGCAGTGAACCAGAGCGAAAACTTCAACGGGTAGGGCCAAAGGTGCCACTTTACGAAAGCACGCGTACAGCCTAGCCAACCACCACACAGCAACCTGAAAATCCAAAAAATGTGGTGTACCAAAATGAAACTTTTTTGCAAAAATATGGAACATGCCCCTTCTAAATTGTCGCCTAATGCCTTCCCGGAACCCTGAAGGGGGAGCTGCAATAACTTGACAGAAAGTCCCGAATTCCATTTTGAGATATTGTGCCGGTAAGTATCACCGCACTTCATTATGAAAGCACTTGGCTCTCGCACCAAGCCATACCATACCATACCATGCCAAGCCAAGCCAGCCATGCCTTGGCTTGACGAGACGAGGCGAGCGAGCGCGCGCGCAGGGGTGGCGGGGGGTGCAATGGCAGTGGGGGGGTGTGGTGGCAGTTGACCAGAGCGAAAACTTCAACGGGTAGGGCCAAAGGTGGCACTTTACGAAAGCACGCGTACAGCCTAGCCAACCACCACACAGCAACCTGAAAATCCAATAAATGTGGCGTACCAAAATGAAACTTTTTTGCAAAAATATGGAACATGCCCCTTCTAAATTGTCACCTATTGCCTTCCCGGAACCCTGAAGGGGGGGCTGCAATAACTTGAAAGAAAGTCCCGGATTCAATTTTGAGATATTGTGTCGACAAGTATCACCGCACTTCATTATTAAAGCACCTGGCTCTCACACCAAGCCATACCATACCATGCCAAGCCAAGCCAGCCATGCCTTGGCTTGACGAGACGAGGCGAGCGAGCGCGCGCGGGAGGGTGGCGGGGGGTGCAATGGTAGTGTGGGTGTGTGGTGGCAGTGGACCAGAGCGAAAATTTCAACAGCCAGGGCCAAAGGTGCCACTTTACGAAAGCACGCGTACAGCCTAGCAAACCAGCACGCAGCAACCTGAAAATTCAATAAATGTGGCGTACCAAAATGAAACTTTTTTGCAAAAATATGGAACACGCCCCTTCCAAATTGTCGCCTAATGCCTTCCCGGAACCCTGAAGGGGGAGCTGCAATAACTTGACAGAAAGTCCCGAATTCAATTTTGAGATATTGTGCCGGTAAGTATCACCGCACTTCATTATGAAAGCACTTGGCTCTCGCACCAAGCCATACCATACCATACCATGCCAAGCCAAGCCAGCCATGCCTTGGCTTGACGAGAGTAGGCGAGCGAGCGCGCGCGCGGGGGTGGCGGGGGGTGCAATGGCAGTGGGGTGGTGTGGTGGCAGTGGACCAGAGCGAAAACTTCAACGGGTAGGGCCAAAGGTGCCACTTTACGAAAGCACGCGTACAGCCTAGCCAACCACCACACAGCAACCTGAAAATCCAATAAATGTGGCGTACCAAAATGAAATTTTTTTGCAAAAGTATGGAACATGCCCCTTCTAAATTGTCACCTAATGCCTTCCCGGAACCCTGAAGGGGGAGCTGCAATAACTTGACAGAAAGTCCCGGATTCAATTTTGAGATATTGTGTCGGCAAGTATCACCGCACTTCATTATTAAAGCACCTGGCTCTCACACCAAGCCATACCATACCATGCCAAGCCAAGCCAGCCATGCCTTGGCTTGACGAGACGAGGCGAGCGAGCGCGCGCGCGGGGCTGGCGGGGGGTGCAATGGCAGTGTGGGTGTGTGGTGGCAGTGGAACAGAGCGAAAACTTCAACGGGTAGGGCCAAAGGTGCCACTTTACGAAAGCACGCGTACAGCCTAGCAAACCACCACGCAGCAACCTGAAAATCCAATAAGTGTGGCGTACCAAAATGAAGCTTTTTTGCAAAAGTATGGAACATGCCCCTTCTAAGTTGTCACCTAATGCCTTCCCGGAACCCTGAAGGGGGAGCTGCAATAACTTGACAGAAAGTCCCGGATTCAATTTTGAGATATTGTGTCGGCAAGTATCACCGCACTTCATTATGAAAGCACCTGGCTCTCACACCAAGCCATACCATACCATGCCAAGCCAAGCCAGCCATGCCTTGGCTTGACGAGACGAGGCGAGCGAGCGCGCGCGAGGGGGTTGCGGGGGGTGCAATGGCAGTGTGGGTGTGTGGTGGCAGTGGACCAGAGCGAAAATTTCAACAGGTAGGGCCAAAGGTGCCACTTTACGAAAGCACGCGTACAGCCTAGCCAACCACCACGCAGCAACCTGAAAATTCAATAAATGTGGCGTACCAAAAGGAAACTGTTTTGCAAAAATATGGAACATGCCCCTTCTAAATTGTCGCCTAATGCCTTCCCGGAATCCTGAAGGGGGAGCTGCAATAACTTGACAGAAAGTCCCGAATTCAATTTTGAGATATTGTGTCGGCAAGTATCACCGCACTTCATTATGAAAGCACCTGGCTCTCACACCAAGCCATACCATACCATGCCAAGCCAAGCCAGCCATGCCTTGGCTTGACGAGACGAGGCGAGCGAGCGCGCGCGCGGGGGTGGCGGGGGGTGCAATGGCAGTGGGGGGGTGTGGTGGCAGTGGAACAGAGCGAAAACTTCAACGGGTAGGGCCAAAGGTGCCACTTTACGAAGGCACGCGTACAGCCTAGCCAACCACCACACAGCAACCTGAAAATCCAATAAATGTGGCGTACCAAAATGAAACTTTTTTGCAAAAATATGGAACACGCCCCTTCTAAATTGTCGCCTAATGCCTTCCCGGAACCCTGAAGGGGGAGCTGCAATAAGTTGAGAGAAAGTCCCGAATTCAATTTTGAGATATTGTACCGATAAGTATCACCGCACTTCATTATGAAAGCACTTGGCTCTCGCACCAAGCCATACCATACCATACCATGCCAAGCCAAGCCAGCCATGCCTTGGCTTGACGAGAGTAGGCGAGCGAGGGCGCGCGCGGGGGTGGCGGGGGGTGCAATGGCAGTGGGGTGGTGTGGTGGCAGTGGACCAGAGCGAAAACTTCAACGGGTAGGGCCAAAGGTGCCACTTTACGAAAGCACGCGTACAGCCTAGCCAACCACCACACAGCAACCTGAAAATCCAATAAATGTGGCGTACCAAAATGAAACGTTTTTGCAAAAGTATGGAACATGCCCCTTCTAAATTGTCACCTAATGCCTTCCCGGAACCCTGAAGGGGGAGCTGCAATAACTTGACAGAAAGTCCCGGATTCAATTTTGAGATATTGTGTCGGCAAGTATCACCGCACTTCATTATTAAAGCACCTGGCTCTCACACCAAGCCATACCATACCATGCCAAGCCAGGCCAGCCATGCCTTGGCTTGACGAGACGAGGCGAGCGAGCGCGCGCGCGGGGGTGGCGGGGGGTGCAATGGCAGTGTGGGTGTGTGGTGGCAGTGGAACAGAGAGAAAACTTCAACGGGTAGGGCCAAAGGTGCCACTTTACGAAAGCACGCGTACAGCCTAGCAAACCACCACGCAGCAACCTGAAAATCCAATAAATGTGGCGTACCAAAATGAAGCTTTTTTGCAAAAGTATGGAACATGCCCCTTCTAAGTTGTCACCTAATGCCTTCCCGGAACCCTGAAGGGGGAGCTGCAATAACTTGACAGAAAGTCCCGGATTCAATTTTGAGATATTGTGTCGGCAAGTATCACCGCACTTCATTATGAAAGCACCTGGCTCTCACACCAAGCCATACCATACCATGCCAAGCCAAGCCAGCCATGCCTTGGCTTGACGAGACGAGGCGAGCGAGCGCGCGCGCGGGGGTGGCGGGGGGTGCAATGGCAGTGTGGGTGTGTGGTGGCAGTGGAACAGAGCGAAAACTTCAACGGGTAGGGCCAAAGGTGCCACTTTACGAAAGCACGCGTACAGCCTAGCAAACCACCACGCAGCAACCTGAAAATCCAATGTATGTGGCGTACCAAAATGAAAGTTTTTTGCAAAAATATGGAACATGCCCCTTCTAAGTTGTCACCTAATGCCTTCCCGGAACCCTGAAGGGGGAGCTGCAATAACTTGACAGAAAGTCCCGGATTCAATTTTGAGATATTGTGTCGGCAGGTATCACCGCACTTCATTATTAAAGCACCTGGCTCTCACACCAAGCCATACCATACCATGCCAAGCCAAGCCAGCCATGCCTTGGCTTGACGAGACGAGGCGAGCGAGCGCGCGCGCGGGGGTGGCGGGGGGTGCAATGGCAGTGGGGTGGTGTGGTGGCAGTGGACCAGAGCGAAAACTTCAACGGGCAGGGCCAAAGGTGCCACTTTACGAAAGCACGCGTACAGCCTAGCAAACCACGACGCAGCAACCTGAAAATCCAATAAATGTGGCGCACGAAAATGAAACTTTTTTGCAAAAATATGGAACATGCCCCTTCTAAATTCTCGTCTAATGCCTCCCCGGAACCCTGAAGGGGGAGCTGCAATAACTTGACAGAAAGTCCCGGATTCAATTTTGAGATATTGTGTCGGCAAGTATCACCGCACTTCATTATGAAAGCACCTGGCTCTCGCACCAAGCCATTACATACCATGCCAAGCCAAGCCAGCCATGCCTTGGCTTGACGAGACGAGGCGAGCAAGCGCGCGCGCGGGGGTGGCGGGGAGTGCAATGGCAGTGTGGGTGTGTGGTGGCAGTGGACCAGAGCGAAAACTTCAACGGGTAGGGCCAAAGGTGCCACTTTACGAAAGCACGCGTACAGCCTAGCAAACCACCACACAGCAACCTGAAAATCCAATAGATGTGGCGTACCAAAATGAAACTTTTTTGCAAAAATATGGAACATGCCCCTTCTAAATTGTCGCCTAATGCCTTCCCGGAACCCTGAAGAGGGAGCTGCAATAACTTGACAGAAAGTCCCGAATTCAATTTTGAGATATTGTGTCCCCAAGTATCACCGCACTTCATTATGAAAGCACTTGGCTCTCGCACCAAGCCATACCATACCATACCATGCCAAGCCAAGCCAGCCATGCCCTGGCCTGACGAGACGAGGCGAGCGAGCGCGCGCGCGGGGGTGGCGGGGGGTGCAATGGCAGTGGGGGTGTGTGGTGGTAGTGGACCAGAGCGAAAACTTCAACGGGCAGGGCCAAAGGTGCCACTTTACGAAAGCACGCTCACAGCCTAGCCAACCACCACACAGCAACCTGAAAATCCAATAAATGTGGCGTACCAAAATGAAACTTTTTTGCAAAAATATGGAACATGCCCCTTCTAAATTGTCGCCTAATGCCTTCCCGGAACCCTGAAGGGGGAGCTGCAATAACTTGACAGAAAGTTCGCATTCAATTTTGAGATATTGTGTCGGCAAGTATCACCGCACTTCATTATGAAAGCACCTGGCTCTCACACCAAGCCATACCATACCATGCCAAGCCAAGCCAGCCATGCCTTGGCTTGACGAGACGAGGCGAGCGAGCGCGCGCGCGGGGGTGGCGGGGGGTGCAATGGCAGTGGGGGGCCGTGGTGGCAGTGGACCAGAGCGAAAATTTCAACGGGCAGGGCCAAAGGTGCCACTTTACGAAAGCACGCGTACAGCCTAGCAAACCACCACGCAGCAACCTGAAAATCCAATAAATGTGGCGTACCAAAATGAAAGTTTTTTGCAAAAATATGGAACATGCCCCTTCTAAGTTGTCACCTAATGCCTTCCCGGAACCCTGAAGGGGGAGCTGCAATAACTTGACAGAAAGTCCCGGCTTCAATTTTGAGATATTGTGTCAGCAGGTATCACCGCACTTCATTATTAAAGCACCTGGCTCTCAAACCAAGCCATACCATACCATGCCAAGCCAAGCCAGCCATGCCTTGGCTTGACGAGACGAGGCGAGCGAGCGCGCGCGCGGGGGTGGCGGGGGGTGCAATGGCAGTGGGGTGGTGTGGTGGCAGTGGACCAGAGCGAAAACTTCAACGGGCAGGGCCAAAGGTGCCACTTTACGAAAGCACGCGTACAGCCTAGCAAATCACGACGCAGCAACCTGGAAATCCAATAAATGTGGCGTACCAAAATGAAACTTTTTTGCAATAATATGGAGCATGCCCCTTCTAAGTTGTCACCTAATGCCTTCCCGGAACCCTGAAGGGGGAGCTGCAATAACTTTACAGAAAGTCCCGGATTCAATTTTGAGATATTGTGTCGGCAAGTATCACCGCACTTCATTATGAAAGCACCTGGCTCTCACACCAAGCCATTACATACCATGCCAAGCCAAGCCAGCCATGCCTTGGCTTGACGAGACGAGGCGAGCGAGCGCGCGCGCGGGGGTGGCGGGGGGTGCAATGGCAGTGTGGGTGTGTGGTGGCAGTGGACCAGAGCGGAAACTTCAACGGGTAGGGCGGAAGGTGCCACTTTACGAAAGCACGCGTACAGCCTAGCAAACCACCACACAGCAACCTGAAAATCCAATAAATGTGGCGTACCAAAATGAAACATTTTTGCAAAAATATGGAACATGCCCCTTCTAAATTGTCGCCTAATGCCTTCCCGGAACCCTGAAGGGGGAGCTGCAATAACTTGACAGAAAGTCCCGAATTCAATTTTGAGATATTGTGCCGGCAAGTATCACCGCACTTCATTATGAAAGCACTTGGCTCTCGCACCAAGCCATACCATACCATACCATGCCAAGCCAAGCCAGCCATGCCCTGGCTTGACGAGACGAGGCGAGCGAGCGCGCGCGCGGGGGTGGCGGGGGCCTGCAATGGCAGTGGGGGGGTGTGGTGGCAGTGGAACAGAGCGAAAATTTCAACGGGTAGGGCCAAAGGTGCCGCTTTACGAAAGCACGCGTACAGCCTAGCAAATCACCACGCAGCAACCTGAAAATCCAATAAATGTGGCGTACCAAAATGAAAGTTTTTTGCAAAAATATGGAACATGCCCCTTCTAAATTGTCGCCTATTGCCTTCCCGGAACCCTGAAGAGGGAGCTGCAATAACTTGACAGAAAGTCCAGAATTCAATTTTGAGATATTGTGTCCCCAACTATCACCGCACTTCATTATGAAAGCACTTGGCTCTCGCACCAAGCCATACCATACCATACCATGCCAAGCCAAGCCAGCCATGCCCTGGCTTGACGAGACGAGGCGAGCGAGCGCGCGCGCGGGGGTTGCGGGGGGTGCAATGGCAGTGGGGGTGTGTGGTGGTAGTGGACCAGAGCGAAAACTTCAACGGGCAGGGCCAAAGGTGCCACTTTACGAAAGCACGCGTACAGCCTAGCCAACCACCACACAGCAACCTGAAAATCCAATAAATGTGGCGTACCAAAATGAAACTTTTTTGCAAAAATATGGAACATGCCCCTTCTAAATTGTCGCCTAATGCCTTCCCGGAACCCTGAAGGGGGAGCTGCAATAACTTGACAGAAAGTCCCGTATTCAATTTTGAGATATTGTGTCGGCAAGTATCACCGTGAAAGTGCTGCCCTGCGTCGTTGTGGGTGCCGGAGGGCTCGGGGCCGGCAAGACCAGTGGGGCAGGCACGCGAGGAGTCTCCCTGGATGTTGTTATTTGGGGTAGAACCGGACACTCGGACACCAACGGAGGCGAGAGCAGCAACAACTGAGGCAAGGTCCATGCTGATTGTGGTCCGGCAGAAAATCCCAGTCTATGAAGAAAATTGAGGGGAATTATTCTAAATACATCTGAGTGTCCAAAACTGTCTGAAAAGATTTAAATAATCCATTTATGTAAAAAGGTTTGGCCGATCTGGCCCGCGAGCGCGCGTCAGCGGCAAATGGCGATTCCAGCTAAAATAGCGGAACGCGGCAGATTTACGGGAAATGGACCGCGGAATCAAATCCGGCATATCAGAAATATATAGGAAATATCCTGTGACTGAGCTGCGAGGCGGCGATTCCGCCGAAGCAAAGAAAATGACCAAAATGTAGCCAATCTGGGCAGAATGTCTGAAAATCTGAGCAGATGGGGCTAACCGCACTTACACTCCCCCTCCAAAAACACACTGGGGTGTGTCGCTACGTCAACGAAGAACGTAGTGCGGATAAGTCCCAGAAAAACATAGAAATGTAGCCTCGATGGGGCGAAATCTGCTTGATCTGACCTGATTTGGGCTGAATTGGCACTGAATCAGGCTGGATGCACCTGAAATGAGACAGAATGAGAAGTGACGAACAGTCCTCCGTGCAGTAAAACATTAGGTCAAGGGCTAAAAAGCATGTAAACGTATCGAGAATCGATACCAAACCATGCATTGGTTGAGAATGAGGTAGATTATTGAGGGATTGAGTGGGGGGATCAAGAATTGGAGTGACATCTCAGCGCTCTGGCACAGTTTCGCTGTCGCGGGCACGCTACGGTGTCCTCGCCGAACTCTACATCGTGTTAATCCCGCTTTTCTCGTTCTGAAAAGTACAGCATGTGGCTCAGAATTGGCGCATCTGGTGGATGATCACAAGATTGAGCAAGATTGAGAATCAAATTGAGCAGAGATTAAGGGGATGAGGCAATCACAGTGAGGGAAAACAATTACAATTGCAGTCTACAGACCCTAAGTGCACCACAGAAGGTAAGGATGCTTTTCTGTGCACTTAGATCTAAACAGATCTTCGAGGAATGAGAGGAGATGATAAGGAAATCAATCTAAATTCCCTAAGATGAAGGTGAAATGAAGCGGAATGTCTAGAACTGAAACTACTAACACCTTCGTTTAGACTAAAGTTAATATATATTGTCGTTTATTCAGCTCAATTGTGCTTTCCGGCACGTTGGTTCGCGAGCATCTAACAGATTCTATGAAAATGTGGATCATGTGATGATGCATCATGATGGGACATGCTGACCCTGGATCCTTGGCATGTAACGCGCCGAAGGTTCGCTGAAGGCGCTTTACTGACAGTATATAACTGAGAGACACCGAATTTACAGTGGCGGTGGTGTCAATCGACTTGGACAAGGCCAATCTTTCGATGGAGTCCCACAAGACACTTGAATTCACCATTTTCGACAGTTTCAGGTCGGATTGAGCTCACATTGGCGTGTGCCAAAAATACAACGAAGCTTACGGACTTCAGAGATGGCTGTTAGAAGTCCCTAGAGCTCCTAGATGAAGATTGTCTGAACAATTGACGTCTGGGTTTCGTACAACAGAGGCAGAATGATTGACAAACCTGAGGAATTCAAGGTAAATTTGAGGAATCTGGATCCGAATCTGGACTTTGGCTTCAGCATCACAGCAAATGAAGGTACGATCTGAGTTCCTGGCGTCGCATCTGGTGCAGCCAGTACTACAGGGGGTGCCTGTAGGGATGAATGTCGCTGGCCAGCGTTTTGATTATGTACATTTGCTTCCATCTGCACGAGTAGCCAAATTCCAAAGATGCACAGACCAACAGAGACAAGATTACCCCGAATCTGCCTGAATTAAGCCTGAGTTTGGTTTTTTCTGAACACGGCAGCACACTCCGTCAGCGTATCTACGCCTTGTCTGCCGAACGGAGACCAAAGAAAAGTTGATTGACGTCAAATTATCAAACATTCGCAGTTCTCCACATCATGACATAAACAGAAAGGATGAACAGTGGATTGAGCAGAATGTGGTAGGATGGCTTCCTTAATTCGGCCAAGCACGAATGCATGTGACCACCAACCTGTCTGGCCTGGCCCTCGTACGGCTTGGGCGCTGCAGATCAGCGGCCGAACTTGAAGCTTGGTCCTCATTTGGCTCCTGGGCTGGCCTGACCGCAGGAGGGGGGATCGACGGATCAGCCCTGGAATGTGGCTGCTGAGGGCCGTAAAAGGCTGGATCTCGATTCACCACAGGTCGTTTTCCGTCGCTCTCCACTTGTCTGTCTGGTTTCGACAAACAATCTGTCAGGAGTACTCCAATTTCGGGGTGCTTCTTGAGGAAGTCGATGAACCCCTTGGTGTACCCATGGACAAAAGATTGGGCTGGTTCCCAGTTGTTGTGACTGGAATCAAAGCCCCTCCACTCACACAGAAATTCCCATACGCCCTTGGCGTCACGTCTTGCTTCAACAATCCTCTTGAGTTCGTACTTTCCCCCTTCGATGACCCGATCAGACAAGTGTTTCGCAGTCCAAAAAAGGGGTTTAACCCGATCCTTGGGGGAGGGGATCTCTCTCTTGAGGCGATCGCCCGAAACGTCAATTTCCCTGCTGACATCCACACGAATCCTCCACCTGTTCTCACCAAGACGCGCTGTAACAGCGAATGGCCCCTCCCACAAGGGAAGAAGCTTGTCATCTCCGTCCAGGGTGGTTTCGGATTTTCGAAGCCAAACTCGATCATCGACTTCAAAATTGTGGGGGTTTTTTCGACCTTGATTTTGAACCCAAAGCCAGTCAGCTTGATGCTTCTCGATTAATTTCGACACAGATTTATCTGCTCGTTGGACTTCGTCCAAAAACAGCGAAGCATCCTTACAGGGGCGAGGATTATTCAACGGCATGTTCCACCAACACTTCTTTCGTCCAAAGACAATTTCATTTGGAGAAAGGCCATGATACAAAGGCGTGTTGTGGTAACGGCGAAGCAATGCGAAGAGAACTTCCATCCAATGGAAATCCTTTTCACTCGCGAGCTCCTTACGAAGCATATTTATTATTGAGCGGCCGGCTCTTTCGCCAGGCAGCGCTCGATGCGAGTGGATTTCACATCGGAGGTGGTGAATTCCAAGGCGAGCACACAATTCTCTCCACCATTCGGAGGTGTACTCTTTGCCTGAATCCGTGACCACCTCGGATGGGACGTCCCAGCCTCCCATCCAGGTCTGCGCGCACCACTTGGCGGCAGCCTTGCCAGTCATCGACTCAATGTTGCAAGGCAACACTTGAATGTAGCCGGAATGACGGCACTGAATAAGGAGCACACCATTGACTTTTTTATTAGTCCAATGGCACTCTTCGTCATCGAGTTCACCGAGATAGAAGAAATCACTGGTGACTCTGTTAAAGAGACGCTCCGGAATAGGATGAGGCCTCAGATGGCCGTGCTTCTTCGCGCTGGGAGGCGTCGAGACAGCACATTGGGCACATCCGGCGGCTACTTTCATGCAATGAGTGTAGAGCCTCGATCCAAACAACCTATGCTTAATCATCGACCACAGTCGACGGCCATGTGCGTGGGGGGACTCCCATTTGTGCCACCAGTTTAACACTCGGGGGGCTAGGGCGTCTGGCACACACAATTTACCCTCCATCCACAGCTTTTCTCCATCCAACGAGTACTCAGCAAAAATCCCATCCCTGTGAGCATCTTTGGATTTGAGATTTCCCAAGACCTCTTTAAACATGGGATCCTGCAGGTAATCGGACGTCCAGTCACGGATGATCAGGGAATCCTTCGGCAGGGGTGGAGTTTTGGCCGGATCTCGACGCTTAATGCCTTGGATCAACCGAAATCGACTTACTTGTCGGGTATAATCAAACCGTTTCACACTCCCTGAGGAGGGATCGGTGACTTTTTCCACGACTTTCAGCGTTTTGGTGCAGATCTCATGAGCATGCGCCGGATCTGAGATGGCCGTGATGTCGTGACACGGCAATGCGTGCTGTTTAACAGCGCACTGCATGCATGCACGTCGAATGAGCTTTTTTTCTTCCTGATCCCATTCGATGATTACATGGCGGTCCTGCTCCGTACCATGGATGTTGGTACTTTGCAGCCCCTCTGAGGCGGGGTAAGCCCATCGGCTCAGAGCATCCGCTACCGTGTTGTGTTTTCCAGGCAGATACGACACATGGAGGTCAAACAGACTGAGAAATTCGTGCCATCTGGCCCGTCGGCCAGCTGGGCTCGCGACAGTATCAATGTGTTCAGTGGCCCAATACTCCAGAGATCGATGATCGGTCAGGACCTCGACTCGATTGGTGCCAACCCACGATTGGTACTTTTTTAAAGCACAGATGATGGCGTAGGTTTCTTGCTCACGCGGCGACCATTGCATTTGGCGTGGGGCTAGCTTCCGAGACCAAAATGCAAGAGGGTAATGATCGCCGGTGGCTTCATCAACCTGTTCAAGGACAGCTCCGATCGCGTACCTAGAAGCGTCGGTTCTAATGTAGAAGGGTCGATCAAATTGGGGCACATGCAACGTGGCGACTTCACAGAGGGCCGCCTTCAAGTGATGGAAGGCCTCCTCGCACTCGTCAGTCCACTTGACACGAACCTTTGAACCTGCCTTGCCCGCATCTCTCCCTACCTTCAATAATTCAGTGAGGGGGGCAGCAAATTTGGCATAATTCGGCACAAAAGTGTGGTAAAAATTGCAACAACCCAGGAATCCTCTCAACTCCGTGATCGTCTCAGGGCGCTTCCACTTCTGAATAGCGACGAGCTTCCCTGGACTGGGTCGTCGGGTGCCATTCTCTAGGAGAGAACCACAAAATTCGACTGATTTTAAAAAAAATTTTCCCTTCTTTGGCCCACAAACCAGCTGATTGGCGTCAAGAATGTCCCAAACTTGGTTCAGCTGCTTCTCATGTAGGGCCACCAGCTCGGCTTCGGTCAGTCCCTCCCCCTCCGTCGCGATGATTATGTCATCTATGTACACACTCAGGAAGGCACGAAGCTCAGGATGGGTTGTGAACAGCACATCCTCCATCATTCTTTGAAAAATGAGGGGGCGTTCTTCAGCCCCATGGGCATGACGGTCCATTGGACTGGGCCACATGGCGTGCACATACAGGTGAGAGGTCGGCTGTCCTTCCTCAACGGCATTTGGTGAAAGCCGTGACGGAGATCCAGCACAGAAAACAAACGACCTCTTGCCCTCTTAGCGATTTCCTCCTCAATGAGGGGCAGGGGGTGCGAATCTGCCTTGGTTTCGGCGTTGAGGTTGCGAAAATCAACAACCATTCGCCAACCATCAATGGTGTTCTGGTCTGCAGGCGGTGGCTTCGGGACTGTGAAGGGTGAACAGCACCATTCGCTGGTCATACAACCCTCAAGCCAACCAAATTCCCTGAGATTTCTCTCAATGATTTTTCTGAGGATCTCATGTTTATGTCCATGATTTTCATAAGGGCGCTGTTTTTTTGCCTTGTACCCTTCACGAAGCTCGATGAAGGCTTCACCGAACTGTCCACGGACAGGGGGATCTTTGATCAACTTCCCTGAAAGGGTTGTGTCCTTCCGTTCCTCAAAAATCTTTTCTCTTGACTTGGAACACAATTCAGTGTCCACCTGATCGCCAGGAATTACTGTCGAAAAAACTTTGGCGACTTCTTCGGCTTTGGCAGGAAGAATCTTCCTACGGATGTCCCTAAACAGGTCCGTATCAACTGCCTCTTGAAGATAGGTGGGTCTTGTGTCGAAATCCCAGAGATTATCTTCGTGATCCAGCTCCTCGAAAGGATCCATGAAAGCTTCCACAGGGGGTTTTTCATAAAAAACTCTGAATTTGCGGCGCGATTGGAGATTTTTCCTCGCCCGTGCACTGAAGATTCTTTTCGATGTCGACCGTATTGGGGAAGAGGGAGACGAGGCGGATCCATTGGACGTTGAATCACCTTGGGTATCTGACGGACAAAAATCAGAAAAAATAGATTCATCATCAGTACCACGCTCAACCTCAGATTCTGACCCAACACAAGAATCAGTACCAGAATCAGCAGAATTAGAGTCAGAAAGCTTTCCATCCACCAGAAATGCAAGCGAACTCCAGGACCGCTGTGGCAGGGGACCTGTGTCGTCCCTGGCATACAGCTTAATCTTCCTGGGAAGTTCGATGTAATCTACACAAATGTCTTGTAATTCCTGAAACCAAGGCTTGTCATCCCACAAGGGCACAACTAAAATTGCCTGGGTTTTATCCTGCTTGATTTTGTGGATGACCTGCTGGATTAAGTGAAACGGAGGATTAATCCACAACTTCTTGTCCCATTTGTGGGTCCAAGCGTCGCTGAAGTGCTTGTCAAAGCGCTTGTTCTCACGGTTAGCAAAGGCATCATACTGTGGCCAAAAGGAATGATGTTCATGAAAGTATTCACAAATTGCATCGCGCCATTTGTCGACAACTCTGTAGGATGAAGAGTGCCAGCGCGAAGGGCGTCGTGGCTGGGAGTCCCTACGAAGACATTCTAACTCTTGGGAGTAATCAGCACTCCCATTCACCTCGGCAATGGTGACATCTTCACCAAATTTTGGTGTCACCTTTTGCTTCAAAAATTCTTCTGCACTTTTAAACCCTGCGTGCAAAAAACGAAATTCAGGACGCTCCAAAGGACCTGACTCCAGCAAAAAACAACGACGATGACCTACGGGCGCTACCCTGTTCTTGCGAAGCCAAGGATGGCCCAAATAAAGGTCATACCTTATGTCAGCACGATAGAAGTAGTCATCCTTAAGGACAACTTCTTCCACATTTTGCTCTTCCCAAAGGTCTTGAGCGACCAAATGAGTTGATATATAACAACCGCGTTGCCCACCTGCGAGAGAATGTCCAGAAACTCCCTCGAGGGTAACAGGATGAGGCGATTCAAACACGCAGTCGTCGGGTAAGAATGAATTGGATTGGAGATTTACCTCTGATCCATTGTCACACAAACAAGTGGCGAGGTGGAAATTTCCCTTGCAATCAGAAACCCACAGCTTTGTGACAAACTGACGAGCCCTGTGCTTGGACTGTACACCAACCTCGTCCACTACAACAGAAGGATCCGCTGCCGGATCCAGGGGAGAGGAGACAAGCGACCCTACATCAAGTAATGGTCGATCAGGAATTTGGGGATCATGCCTGAAATCGCCTGGGGAGGGGCGATTTTCGTGGCTCCCCTAGGCGTTCTGACCTCCAGCGGCTGCGTTAACATTGTGAACACAGCCTGATTCGTCGATCCACTCATCTTGGAACGGATCATCCGCTGGATTCAGGGCATTTTCGACATAATCTCGATCCGCATCGGACACCTGATCTGCACCTGAGACCTGATCCACACGATGATTGCCCTTTCCACGTCCACGGCCACGGCCGCCGGATGATGGGCCACCACCGTCGCCACGCCCTCTGTCCTTACCAGAGAAAGGGGTTCCTGAAGGATTTCCCTTACCCTTACCCTGTGATCCTGGAGCATTTCCTTTGTTTGTACCGGATTGAGGGGTTTGGCCTGGATTTCAATTTCCGCCTCCGGCGTTGCCATTGGGACTTGTCTGGCCATTTGGCTGCCCACCGGAGCCGGATGGAGTCCGATTTCCTTTGCCTTGGGACCCGCCAGGGCCTCCAGTATTTTTGTTCCCACCGGAGGGGGTCGGATTACCCTTTCCCCCCTTGGCACCATGCACCTGCCTGTCATTCCTGTCTGAATTCTGCGAATTACTGACATTTTCACCAATCACCTTGTGATCGTAAGCAGACCATCGGTGATTAGCAGTGGAATGCGTCTTAGCTCGGTTCGTAGAACCTAAAAGAAGGCAGATGCTACAATGATCCTGAACATTCCGGGTGTCATTCACCTTTTTGTTGCCCTTTTGGGCCCCATTTTGGGTGTTCTGCTGGGTATTCCTGTTTCCCCCAAGACCCTCATGGAAATTTTGATTGGCGGCGTCAGCGAGCCTCTCAACCTCTTCCCACAGTTCTTGCGGAGTGAACGAAAACACCCAGTTCCTGGCCTTCAGGCGATTGCCATGGAAACTTACTCCTCTGTTGAGGACTTGGACAAACAAGTCCCGATCCTCGTGTTCATTAAACTTGATTTTCCACGTTTTTTCAGTGAATTTCACCTTGGTAAACGACGTGGGGGAGCACTTTTGAAGTGCCTCCCTGACGGTAAACCTGTTTGCCGAGGCGTTGAAGCCATCGACTTCCGCCCACCAGGTCTTGACCTTTTCTTCGGACTGTTTATTCCGAAGGGTGGCGGCGGTTTCTGAGGGGATCTTGTGAAAAATCAGATTTTTCAGCTCGGCACTAGAAAATTTTTCACCTGAATGTTCAGATTCTTCTACGAGATTCCAGAAGCGCTGTCTCTTGTCCTGCACTTCGTGCAAGATTAATCGCGAGCACGAAGGAAAATTCTTCAACATCTGGTGGTAATGGTCCTCAGGCAGCCGGGATCCACGTACCTCCAGCTGTTCCCACACCTCATCAAAGGTAAGGGGGGAACTTGAATCCTCACGATCACTCCAGGTCCGTAGCCAAGTGTTGGCCGGCGCTCCCTCAAGGCAGTCCAAGAGGGCCATCAGGAACTGATCATCCTGGAGCTTTTGAGTCTTAACCCACAATTTAAATTCCCGTTGGAACTGAGGCCAACGTCTGGGGTTCCCATTATACTTCGGCTGCTTGGCAACCTGACGAAGTCGCAATGAAGTAGGATTTAGGAGTGAATCCAGCCCAACACCGGCCGTAATGGCAGACACCTTGGCGGCATCATTAGCCACACCAGCTCCGGCGAGGGTCTGGGCGAGCAACATCTGGGCTATTGCATTGGAATCAACAGCAGGAAGGGTAGTATGGGAGGCAGTTCGTTTGGCATTCTGAGCCTCATTCCTAGCCTTCACCGATCTACTCTGAGATCGAGAGATTGTAACCCTTTCCTTTAGCTTAGTCCTGCTGATCCTTGCGTCGGTGGTCTTAGAGTCCACCGAAGGAGCAATCGAAAAAATTTCTGTCGCCTCCTCCGACGGTTCTGTTGTTTGTTCCACCGATGATGCGCCCTCAGACCTCATGTGGGTCTTAAAAAGATCTTTAATTCCCAGCGTCTGAATGATGAGTTGCATTTGATCTTTGAGCAATTGGAGCTCAGTATCTCGCTGTAATCTGCAAGAGCAGTCGGCAGGACAGTACATACCGTGCCCTGAAGGGCCTGAGCAGGCTGTCGGACCGCTAATCTCAGTGGTTCGCAGCCAGGAGTCCACTTGGGGAGCTCCTTCAGTCCTAATTTCCAGGCTTGCCTGCCTAGCTGCCTCTAAAATTCCTTCCTCAACCGCGGCGGCTAGATCGTCGCGGATGGAAACAGAGGGATGAGGGGCGGAGGGCCCGGCAACAGGTGCCTTGATCTTCTCCTTCGGGAAGGGGCTTGCCTCCCAGATCTGCAAAAAAATGGCAAAAGATTCATCTTCTTGAGAACACCACCACATCCTGGTATTAATTTCTTCTTGAAGGAGGAAAAAATATTCGAATAAAAAATCAGAGGCGATTCTTTCTTGTCCTATCAGCTTAGACGTGGCTAATAGACAAAGGGCCTCAAGCGCCTCAAGGTTACGGGTCACTTCGGAAGACAAATGGTTGTCCCATTGTGCCCATGAGGCTGGTCGATTATAGGTAGGTACCTCACCTGGACCACCCATCTCAATGCCGTCAATGTCGGCGTCGATGGTCTCAAAATGTGGACATTGGTAGGGAGTATTGGTACCTGCCAAGTCCGTAAGCTCCACCGGAGCGTTGCCATTAGCGTAGGCTGGGAGATTCCAGCTACTTGATGGCCAATTTCGACTGGGATCTTGATTGTAATCTGGGCCTCCACAGCTGCTGATTTGTGCCCTTCTTGGGCAATTTGGGCTTGCGCAAGGCATTCCTCTCAAGGCCTCGTTCGCACAGCACCACGGCAGCGTAATCGTTACGTCTCCGGAGGTGGCGGAGTCTACGGGGCCGTACTGGGGAGCTAGCTGTGGTTGGGACACAAAAGGAACTACATTCAGGTAGCCTCTGCTACCATGAAAGTGCTGCCCTGGGTCGTTGTGGGTGCCGGAGGGCTCGGGGCCGGCAAGACCAGTGGGGCAGGCACGCGAGGAGTCTCCCTGGATGTTGTTATTGGGGGTAGAACCGGACACTCGGACACCAACGGAGGCGAGAGCAGCAACAACTGAAGCAAGGTCCATGCTGATTGTGGTCCGGCAGAAAATCCCAGTCTATGAAGAAAATTGAGGGGAATTATTCTAAATACATCTGAGTGTCCAAAACTGTCTGAAAAGATTTAAATAATCCATTTATGTAAAAAGGTTTGGCCGATCTGGCCCGCGAGCGCGCGTCAGCGGCAAATGGCGATTCCAGCTAAAATAGCGGAACGCGGCGGATTTACGGGAAATGGACCGCGGAATCAAATCCGGCATATCAGAAATATATAGGAAATATCCTGTGACTGAGCTGCGAGGCGGCGATTCCGCCGAAGCAAAGAAAATGACCAGAATGTAGCCAATCTGGGCAGAATGTCTGAAAATCTGAGCAGATGGGGCTAACCGCACTTACACACCGCACTTCATTATCAAAGCACCTGGCTCTCACACCAAGCCATACCATACCATGACAAGCCAAGCCAGCCATGCCTTGGCTTGACGAGACGAGGCGAGCGAGCGCGCGCGCGGGGGTGGCGGGGGGTGCAATGGCAGTGGGGGTGTGTGGTGGCAGTGGACCAGAGCGAAAATTTCAACGGGCAGGGCCAAAGGTGCCACTTTACGAAAGCACGCGTACAGCCTAGCAAACCACCAGACAGCAACCCGAAAATCCAATAAATGTGGCGTACCAAAAGGAAACTTTTTTGCAAAATATGGAACATGCCCCTTCTAAATTGTCGCCTAATGCCTTCCCGGAACCCTGAAGGGGGAGCTGCAATCACTTGACAGAAAGTCCCGAATTCAATTTTGAGATATTGTGTCGCCAAGTATCACCGCACTTCATTATTAAAGCACTTGGCTCTCGCACCAAGCCATACCATACCATACCATGCCAAGCCAAGCCAGCCATGCCTTGGCTTGACAAGACGAGGCGAGCGAGCGCGCGCGCGGGGGTGGCGGGGGGTGCAATGGCAGTGTGGGTGTGTGGTGGCAGTGGACCAGAGCGAAAACTTCAACGGGCAGGGCCAAAGGTGCCACTTTACGAAAGCACGCGTACAGCCTAGTCAACCACCACAAAGCAACCTGAAAATCCAATAAATTTGGCGTACCAAAATGAATTTTATTTGCAAAAATATGGAACATGCCCCTTCTAAATTGTCGCCTAATGCCTTCCCGGAACCCTGAAGGGGGAGCTTCAATAACTTGACAGAAATTCCCGGATTCAATTTTGAGATATTGTGTCGGCAAGTATCACCGCACTTCATTATTAAAGCACCTGGCTCTCACACCAAGCCATACCATACCATGCCAAGCCAAGCCAGCCATGCCTTGGCTTGACGAGACGAGGCGAGCGAGCGGGCGCGCGGGGGTGGCGGGGGGTGCAATGGCAGTGGGGGGTGTGGTGGCAGTGGACCAGAGCGAAAATTTCAACGGGCAGGGCCAAAGGTGCCACTTTACGAAAGCACGCGTACAGCCTAGCAAACCACCACACAGCAACCTGAAAATCCAATAAATGTGGCGTACCAAAATGAAACTTCTTTGCAAAAATATGGAACATGCCCCTTCTAAATTGTCGCCTAATGCCTTTCCGGAACCCTGAAGGGGGAGCTGCAATAACTTGACAAAAAGTCCCGGATTCAATTTTGAGATATTGTGTCGGCAAGTATCACCGCACTTCATTATTAAAGCACCTGGCTCTCACACCAAGCCTTACCATACCATACCAAGCCAAGCCAAGCCAGCCAGGTGCTTTCATAATGAAGTGTGGTGATACTTGCCGACACAATATCTCAAAATTGAATTCGGGACTTTCTGTCAAGTTATTGCAGCTCCCCCTTCAGCGTTCCGGGAAGGCATTAGAAGAAAATTTAGAAGGGGCATGTTCCATATTTTTGCAAAAAAGTTTCATTTTGGTACGCCAAATTTATTGGATTTTCAGGTTGCTGCGTGGTGGTTGGCTAGGCTGTACGCGTGCTTTCGTAAAGTGGCACCTTTCGCCCTACCCGTTGAAGTTTTCGCTCTGGTCCACTGCCACCACACACCCACACTGCCATTGCACCCCCCGCCACCCCCGCGCGCGCGCGCTCGCTCGCCTCGTCTCGTCAAGCCAAGGCATGGCTGGCTTGGCTTGGCATGGTATGCCCCTTCTAAATTTTCTTCTAATGCCTTCCCGGAACGCTGAAGGGGGAGCTGCAATAACTTGACAGAAAGTCCCGAATTCAATTTTGAGATATTGTGTCGGCAAGTATCACCACACTTCATTATGAAAGCACCTGGCTCTCACACCAAGCCATACTATACCATGCCAAGCCAAGCCAGCCATGCCTTGGCTTGACGAGACGAGGCGAGCGAGCGCGCGCGCCTTGGCTTGACGAGACGAGGCGAGCGAGCGCGCGCGCGGGGGTGGCGGGGGGTGCAATGGCAGTGTGGGTGTGTGGTGGCAGTGGACCAGAGCGCAAACTTCAACGGGCAGGGCCAAAGGTGCCACTTTACGAAAGCACGCGTACAGCCTAGCAAACCACCACACAGCAACCTGAAAATCCAATAAATGTGGAGTACCAAAATGAAACTTTTTTGCAAAAATATGGAACATGCCCCTTCTAAATTGTCGCCTAATGCCTTCCCGGAACCCTGAAGGGGGAGCTGCAATAACTTGACAGAAAGTCCCGAATTCAATTTTGAGATATTGTGTCGCCAAGTATCACCGCACTTCATTATTAAAGCACTTGGCTTTCGCACCAAGCCATACCATACCATACCCTGCCAAGCCAAGCCAGCCATGCCTTGGCTTGACGAGACGAGGCGAGCGAGCGCGCGCGCGGGGGTGGCGGGGGGTGCAATGGCAGTGGGGGGGTGTGGTGGCAGTGGACCAGAGCGAAAACTTCAACGGGCAGGGCCAAAGGTGCCACTTTACGAAAGCACGCGTACAGCCTAGCCAACCACCACACAGCAACCTGAAAATCCAATAAATGTGGCGTACCAAAATGAAACTTTTTTGCAAAAATATGGAACATGCCCCTTCTAAATTGTCGCCTAATGCCTTCCCAGGACCCTGAAGGGGGAGCTGCAATAACTTGACAGAAAGTCCCGGATTCAATTTTGAGATATTGTGTCGGCAAGTATCACCGCACTTCATTATTAAAGCACTTGGCTCTCACACCAAGCCATACCATACCATACCATGCCAAGCCAAGCCAGCCATGCCTTGGCTTGACGAGACGAGGCGAGCGAGTGCGCGCGCGGGGGTGGCGTGGGGTGCGATGGCAGTGGGGGTGTGTGGTGGCAGTGGACCAGAGCGAAAACTTCAACGGGCAGGGCCAAAGGTGCCACTTTGCGAAAGCACGCGTACAGCCTAGCCAATCACCACGCAGCAACCTGAAAATCCAATAGATGTGGCGTACCAAAATGAAACTTTTTTGCAAAAATATGGAACATGCCCCTTCTAAATTGTCGCCTAATGCCTTCCCGGAACCCTGAAGGGGGAGCTGTAATAACTTGAAAGAAAGTCCCGGATTCAACTTTGAGATATTGTGTCGGCAAGTATCACCGCACTTCATTATTAAAGCACCTGGCTCTCACACCAAGCCATACCATACCATGCCAAGCCAAGCCAGCCATGCCTTGGCTTGACGAGACGAGGCGAGCGAGCGCGCGCGCGGGGGTGGCGGGGGGTGCAATGGCAGTGGGGGGGTGTGGTGGCAGTGGACCAGAGCGAAAACTTCAACGGGTAGGGCCAAAGGTGCCACTTTACGAAAGCACGCGTACAGCCTAGCAAACAACCACACAGCAACCTGAAAATCCAATAAATGTGGCGTACCAAAATGAACCTTTTTTGCAAAAATATGGAACATCCCCCTTCTAAATTGTCGCCTAATGCCTTCCCGGAACCCTGAAGGGGGAGCTGCAATAACTTGACAGAAAGTCCCGCATTCAATTTTGAGATATTGTGTCGGCAAGTATCACCGCACTTCATTATTAAAGCACTTGGCTCTCGCACCAAGCCATACCATCCCATACCATGCCAAGCCAAGCCAGCCATGCCTTGGTTTGACGAGACGAGGCGAGCGAGCGCGCGCGCGGGGGTGGCGGGGGTTGCAATGGCAGTGTGGGTGTGTGGTGGCAGTGGACCAGAGCGAAAACTTCAACGGGCAGGGCCAAAGGTGCCACTTTACGAAAGCACGCGTACAGCCTAGCCAACCACCACACAGCAACCTGAAAATCCAATAAATGTGGCGTACCAAAATGAAACTTTTTTGCAAAAATATGGAACATGCCCCTTCTAAATTGTCGCCTAATGCCTTCCCGGAACCCTGAAGGGGGAGCTGCAATAACTTGACAGAAAGTCCCGGATTCAATTTTGAGATATTGTGTCGGCAAGTATCACCGCACTTCATTTTTAAAGCACTTGGCTCTCACACCAAGCCATACCATACCATGCCAAGCCAAGCCAGCCATGCCTTGGCTTGACGAGACGAGGCGAGCGAGTGCGTGCGCGGGGGTGGCGTGGGGTGCGATGGCAGGGGGGGTGTGTGGTGGCAGTGGACCAGAGCGAAAACTTCAACGGGCAGGGCCAAAGGTGCCACTTTACGAAAGCACACGTACAGCCTAGCCAACCACCACGCAGCAACCTGAAAATCCAATAAATGTGGCGTACCAAAATGAAACTTTTTTGCAAAAATATGGAACATGCCCCTTCTAAATTGTCGCCTAATGCCCTCCCGGAACCCTGAAGGGGGAGCTGCAATAACTTGAAGGAAGGTCCCGGATTCAACTTTGAGATATTGTGTCGGCAAGTATCACCGCACTTCATTATTAAAGCACCTGGCTCTCACACCAAGCCATACCATACCATGCCAAGCCAAGCCAGCCATGCCTTGGCTTGACGAGACGAGGCGAGCGAGCGCGCGCGCGGGGGTGGCGGGGGGTGCAATGGCAGTGGGGGGGTGTGGTGGCAGTGGACCAGAGCGAAAACTTCAACGGGTAGGGCCAAAGGTGCCACTTTACGAAAGCACGCGTACAGCCTAGCAAACAACCACACAGCAACCTGAAAATCCAATAAATGTGGCGTACCAAAATGAACCTTTTTTGCAAAAATATGGAACATGCCCCTTCTAAATTGTGGCCTAATGCCTTCCCGGAACCGTGAAGGGGGAGCTGCAATAACTTGACAGAAAGTCCCGCATTCAATTCTGAGATATTGTGTCGGCAAGTATCACCGCACTTCATTATTAAAGCACTTGGCTCTCGCACCAAGCCATACCATCCCATACCATGCCAAGCCAAGCCAGCCATGCCTTCGTTTGACGAGACGAGGCGAGCGAGCGCGCGCGCGGGGGTGGCGGGGGGTGCAATGGCAGTGTGGGTGTGTGGTGGCAGTGGACCAGAGCGAAAACTTCAACGGGCAGGGCCAAAGGTGCCACTTTACGAAAGCACGCGTACAGCCTAGCCAACCACCACACAGCAACCTGAAAATCCAATAAATGTGGCGTACCAAAATGAAACTTTTTTGCAAAAATATGGAACATGCCCCTTCTAAATTGTCGCCTAATGCCTTCCCAGAACCCTGAAGGGGGAGCTGCAATAACTTGACAGAAAGTCCCGGATTCAATTTTGAGATATTGTGTCGGCAAGTATCACCGCACTTCATTATTAAAGCACTTGGCTCTCACACCAAGCCATACCATACCATGCCAAGCCAAGCCAGCCATGCCTTGGCTTGACGAGACGAGGCGAGCGAGTGCGTGCGCGGGGGTGGCGTGGGGTGCGATGGCAGGGGGGGTGTGTGGTGGCAGTGGACCAGAGCGAAAACTTCAACGGGCAGGGCCAAAGGTGCAACTTTACGAAAGCACGCGTACAGCCTAGCCAACCGACACGCAGCAACCTGAAAATCCAATAAATGTGGCGTACCAAAATGAAACTTTTTTTGCAAAAATATGGAACATGCCACTTCTAAATTGTCGCCTAATGCCTTCCCGGAATCCTGAAGGGGGAGCTGCAATAAATTGACAGAAAGTCCCGAATTCAATTTTGAGATATTGTGTCGGCAAGTATCACCGCACTTCATTATTAAAGCACCTGGCTCTCACACCAAGCCATACCATACCATGCCAAGCCAAGCCAGCCATGCCTTGGCTTGACGAGACGAGGCGAGCGAGCGCGCGCGCGGGGGTGGCGGGGGGTGCAATGGCAGTGTGGGTGTGTGGTGGCAGTGGACCAGAGCGAAAACTTCAACGGGCAGGGCCAAAGGTGCCACTTTACGAAAGCACGCGTACAGCCTAGCCAACCACCACACAGCAACCTGAAAATCCAATAAATGTGGCGTACCAAAATGAAACTTTTTTGCAAAAATATGGAACATGCCCCTTCTAAATTGTCGCCTAATGCCTTCCCAGAACCCTGAAGGGGGAGCTGCAATAACTTGACAGAAAGTCCCGGATTCAATTTTGAGATATTGTGTCGGCAAGTATCACCGCACTTCATTATTAAAGCACTTGGCTCTCACACCAAGCCATACCATACCACGCCAAGCCAAGCCAGCCATGCCTTGGCTTGACGAGACGAGGCGAGCGAGTGCGTGCGCGGGGGTGGCGTGGGGTGCGATGGCAGGGGGGGTGTGTGGTGGCAGTGGACCAGAGCGAAAACTTCAACAGGCAGGGCCAAAGGTGCAACTTTACGAAAGCACGCGTACAGCCTAGCCAACCACCACGCAGCAACCTGAAAATCCAATAAATGTGGCGTACCAAAATGAAACTTTTTTTGCAAAAATATGGAACATGCCACTTCTAAATTGTCGCCTAATGCCTTCCCGGAATCCTGAAGGGGGAGCTGCAATAACTTGACAGAAAGTCCCGAATTCAATTTTGAGATATTGTGTCGGCAAGTATCACCGCACTTCATTATTAAAGCACCTGGCTCTCACACCAAGCCATACCATACCATGCCAAGCCAAGCCAGCCATGCCTTGGCTCGACGAGACGAGGCGAGCGAGCGCGCGCGCGGGGGTGGCGGGGGGTGCAATGGCAGTGGGGGGCTGTGGTGGCAGTGGACCAGAGCGAAAATTTCAACGGGCAGGGCCAAAGGTGCCACTTTACGAAAGCACGCGTACAGCCTAGCAAACCACCACACAGCAACCTGAAAATCCAATAAATGTGGCGTACCAAAATGAAACGTTTTTGCAAAAATATGGAACATGCCCCTTCTAAATTGTCGCCTAATGCCTTCCCCGAACCCTGTAAGGGGAGCTGCAATAACTTGACAGGAAGTCCCGAATTCAATTTTGAGATATTGTGTCGCCAAGTATCACCGCACTTCATTATTAAAGCACTTGGCTCTCGCACCAAGCCATACCATACCATACCATGCCAAGCCAAGCCAGCCATGCCTTGGCTTGACGAGACGAGGCGAGCGAGCGCGCGCGCGGGGGTGGCGGGGGGTGCAATGGCAGTGTGGGTGTGTGGTGGCAGTGGACCAGAGCGCAAACTTCAACGGGCAGGGCCAAAGGTGCCACTTTACGAAAGCACGCGTACAGCCTAGCCAACCACCACACAGCAACCTGAAAATCCAATAAATGTGGCGTACCAAAATGAAACATTTTTGCAAAAATATGGAACATGCCCCTTCTAAATTGTCGCCTAATGCCTTCCCGGAACCCTGAAGGGGGAGCTGCAATAACTTGACAGAAAGTCCCGGATTCAATTTTGAGATATTGTGTCGGCAAGTATCACCGCACTTCATTATTAAAGCACCTGGCTCTCACAGCAAGCCATACCATACCATGCCAAGCCAAGCCAGCCATGCCTTGGCTTGACGAGACGAGGCGAGCGAGCGCGCGCGCGGGGGTGGCGGGGGGTGCAATGGCAGTGGGGGGGTGTGGTGGCAGTGGACCAGAGCGAAAATTTCAACGGGCAGGGCCAAAGGTGCCACTTTACGAAAGCACGCGTGCAGCCTAGCCAGCCACCACGCAGCAACCTGAAAATCCAATAAATGTGGCGTACCAAAATGAAACTTTTTTTGCAGAAATATGGAACATGCCCCTTCTAAATTGTCGCCTAATGCCTTCCCGGAACCCTGAAGGGGGAGCTGCAATAACTTGACAGAAAGTCCCGAATTCAATTTTGAGATATTGTGTCGGCAAGTATCACCGCACTTCATTATGAAAGCACCTGGCTGTCACACCCAGCCATACCATACCATGCCGAGCCAAGCCAGCCATGCCTTGGCTTGACGCGAGGAGGCGAGCGAGCGCGCGCGCGCGCAGGGGTGGCGGGGGGTGCAATGGCAGTGTGGGTGTGTGGTGGCAGTGGACCAGAGCGAAAATTTCAACAGGCGGGGCCAACGGTGCCACTTTACGGAAGCACGCGTACAGCCTAGCAAACCACCACACAGCAACCTGAAAATCCAATAAATGTGGCGTACCAAAATGAAACTTTTTTGCAAAAATATGGAACATGCCCCTTCTAAATTGTCGCCTAATGCCTTCCCGGAACCCTGAAGGGGGAGCTGCAATAACTTGACAGAAAGTCCCGCATTCAATTTTGAGATATTGTGTCGGCAAGTATCACCGCACTTCATTATGAAAGCACTTGGCTCTCGCATCAAGCCATACCATACCATACCATGCCAAGCCAAGCCAGCCATGCCTTGGCTTGACGAGACGAGGCGAGCGAGCGCGCGCGCGGGGGTGGCGGGGGTTGCAATGGCAGTGTGGGTGTGTGGTGGCAGTAGACCAGAGCGAAAACTTCAACGGGCAGGGCCAAAGGTGCCACTTTACGAAAGCACGCGTACAGCCTAGCCAACCACCACACAGCAACCTGAAAATCCAATAAATGTGGCGTACCAAAATGAAACTTTTTTGCAAAAATATGGAACATGCCCCTTCTAAATTGTCGCCTAATGCCTTCCCAGAACCCTGACGGGGGAGCTGCAATAACTTGACAGAAAGTCCCGGATTCAATTTTGAGATATTGTGTCGGCAAGTATCACCGCACTTCATTATTAAAGCACTTGGCTCTCAGACCAAGCCATACCATACCATGCCAAGCCAAGCCAGCCATGCCTTGGCTTGACGAGACGAATGCGAGCGAGTGCGTGCGCGGGGGTGGCAGGGGGGTGCAATGGCAGTGTGGGTGTGTGGTGGCAGTGGACCAGAGCGCAAACTTCAACGGGCAGGGCCAAAGGTGCCACTTTACGAAATCACGCGTACAGCCTAGCCAACCACCACACCGCAACCTGAAAATCCAATAAATGTGGCGTACCAAAATGAAATTTTTTTGCAAAAATATGGAACATGCCCCTTCTAAATTGTCGCCTAATGCCTTCCCGGAACCCTGAAGGGGGAGCTGCAATAACTTGACAGAAAGTCCCGGATTCAATTTTGAGATATTGTGTCGGCAAGTATCACCGCACTTCATTATTAAAGCACCTGGCTCTCACACCAAGCCATACCATACCATGCCAAGCCAAGCCAGCCATGCCTTGGCTTGACGAGACGAGGCGAGCGAGCGCGCGCGCGGGGGTGGCGGGGGGTGCAATGGCAGTGGGGGGGTGTGGTGGCAGTGGACCAGAGCGAAAACTTCAACGGGCAGGGCCAAAGGTGCCACTTTACGAAAGCACGCGTACAGCCTAGCCAGCCACCACGCAGCAACCTGAAAATCCACTAAATGTGGCGTACCAAAATGAAACTTTTTTTGCAGAAAAATTTGGAACATGCCTCTTCTAAATTGTCGCCTAATGCCTTCCCGGAACCCTGAAGGGGGAGCTGCAATAACTTGACAGAAAGTCCCGAATTCAATTTTGAGATATTGTGTCGGCAAGTATCACCGCACTTCATTATGAAAGCACCTGGCTCTCACACCAAGCCATACCATACCATGCCGAGCCAAGCCAGCCATGCCTTGGCTTGACGCGAGGAGGCGAGCGAGCGCGCGCGTGCGCAGGGGTGGCGGGGGCTGCAATGGCAGTGTGGGTGTGTGGTGGCAGAGGACCAGAGCGAAAATTTCAACGGGCAGGGCCAACGGTGCCACTTTACGAAAGCACGCGTACAGCCTAGCAAACCACCACACAGCAACCTGAAAATCCAATAAATGTGGCGTACCAAAATGAAACTTTTTTGCAAAAATATGGAACATGCCCCTTCTAAATTGTCGCCTAATGCCTTCCCGGAACCCTGAAGGGGGAGCTGCAATAACTTGACAGAAAGTCCCGAATTCAATTTTGAGATATTATGTCGGCAAGTATCACCGCACTTCATTATGAAAGCACCTGGCTCTCACACCAAGCCATACCATACCATGCCAAGCCAAGCCAGCCATGCCTTGGCTTGACGCGAGGAGGCGAGCGAGCGCGCGCGCGCGCGGGGGTGGCGGGGGGTGCAATGGCAGTGTGGGTGTGTGGTGGCAGTGCACCAGAGCGAAAATTTCAACGGGCAGGGCCAACGGTGCCACTTTACGAAAGCACGCGTACAGCCTAGCAAACCACCACACAGCAACCTGAAAATCCAATAAATGTGGCGTACCAAAATGAAACTTTTTTGCAAAAATATGGAACATGCCCCTTCTAAATTGTCGCCTAATGCCTTCCCGGAACCCTGAAGGGGGAGCTGCAATAACTTGACAGAAAGTCCCGAATTCAATTTTGAGATATTGTGTCGGCAAGTATCACCGCACTTCATTATGAAAGCACCTGGCTCTCACACCAAGCCATACCATACCATGCCAAGCCAAGCCAGCCATGCCTTGGCTTGACGCGAGGAGGCGAGCGAGCGCGCGCGCGGGGGGGTGGCGGGGGGTGCAATGGCAGTGTGGGTGTGTGGTGGCAGTGGACCAGAGCGAAAACTTCAACGGGCAGGGCCAAAGGTGCCACTTTACGAAAGCACGCGTACAGCCTAGCCAGCCACCACACAGCAACCTGAAAATCCAATAAATGTGGCGTACCAAAATGAAACGTTTTTGCAAAAATATGGAACATGCCCCTTCTAAATTGTCGCCTAATGCCTTCCCGGAACCCTGAAGGGGGAGCTGCAATACCTTGACAGAAAGTCCCGGATTCAATTTGGAGATATTGTGTCGCCAAGTATCACCGCACTTCATTATGAAAGCACTTGGCTCTCGCACCAAGCCATACCATACCATACCATGCCAAGCCAAGCCAGCCATGCCTTGGCTTGACGAGACGAGGCGAGCGAGCGCGCGCGCGGGGGTGGCGGGGGGTGCAATGGCAGTGGGGGGGGTGTGGTGGCAGTGGAACAGAGCGAAAACTTAAACAGGTAGGGCCAAAGGTGCCACTTTACGAAAGCATGCGTACAGCCTAGTCAACCACCACACAGCAACCTGAAAATCCACTAAATGTGGCGTACCAAAATGAAACTTTTTTGCAAAAATATGGAACATGCCCCTCCTAAATTGTCGCCTAATGCCTTCCCGGAACCCTGAAGGGGGAGCTGCAATAACTTGACACAAAGTCCCGGATTCAATTTTGAGATATTGTGTCGGCCAGTATCACCGCACTTCATTATTAAAGCACCTGGCTCTCACACCAAGCCATACCATACCATGCCAAGCCAAGCCAGCCATGCCTTGGCTTGACGCGAGGAGGCGAGCGAGCGCGCGCGCGCAGGGGTGGCGGGGGCTGCAATGGCAGTGTGGGTGTGTGGTGGCAGTGGACCAGAGCGAAAATTTCAACAGGCAGGGCCAAAGGTGCCACTTTACGAAAGCACGCGTACAGCCTAGGCAACCACCACACAGCAACCTGAAAATCGAATAAATGTGGCGTACCAAAATGAAATTTTTTTGCAAAAATATAGAACATGCCCCTTCTAAATTGTCGCCCAATGCCTTCCCGGAACCCTGAAGGGGGAGCTGCAATAACTTGACAGAAAGTCCCGAATTCAATTTTGAGATATTGTGTCGGCAAGTATCACCGCACTTCATTATGAAAGCACCTGGCTCTCACACCAAGCCATACCATACCATGCCAAGCCAAGCCAGCCATGCCTTGGCTTGACGCGAGGAAGCGAGCGAGCGCGCGCGTGGGGAGGTGGCTGGGGGTGCAATGGCAGTGTGGGTGTGTGGTGGCAGTGGACCAGAGCGGAAACTTCAACGGGCAGGGCCAAAGGTGCCACTTTACGAAAGCACGCGTACAGCCTAGCCAACCACCACACAGCAACCTGAAAATCCAATAAATGTGGCGTACCAAAATGAAACTTTTTTGCAAAAATATGGAACATGCCCCTTCTAAATTGTCGCCTAATGCCTTCCCGGAACCCTGAAGGGGGAGCTGCAATAACTTGACAGAAAGTCCCGGATTCAATTTTGTGATATTGTGTCGGCAAGTATCACCGCACTTCATTATGAAAGGGCCTGGCTCTCACACCAAGCCATACCATACCATGCCAAGCCAAGCCAGCCATGCCTTGGCTTGACGAGACGATGCAAGCGACCGCCCGTGCGGGGGTGGCGGGGGGTGCAATGGCACTGGAGGGGTGTGGTGGCAGTGGACCAGAGTGAAAATTTCAACGGGCAGGGCCAAAGGTGCCACTTTACGAAAGCACGCGTACAGCCTAGCAAACCACCACGCAGCAACCTGAAAGTCCAATAAATGTGGCGTACCAAAATGAAACTTTTTTGCAAAAATATGGAACATGCCCCTTCTAAATTGTCGCCTAATGCCTTCCCGGAACCCTGAAGGGGGAGCTGCAATAACTTGACAGAAAGTCCCGAATTCCATTTTGAGATATTGTGTCGGCAAGTATCACCGCACTTCATTATGAAAGCACCTGGCTCTCACACCAAGCCATACCATACCATGCCAAGCCAAGCCAGCCATGCCTTGGCTTGACGCGAGGAAGCGAGCGAGCGCGCGCGCGGGGGGGTGGCGTGGGGTGCAATGGCAGTGGGGGGGTGGGTGGCAGTGGACCAGAGCGGAAACTTCAACGGGCAGGGCCAAAGGTGCCACTTTACGAAAGCACGCGTACAGCCTAGCCAACCACCACACAGCAACCTGAAAATCCAATAACTGTGGCGTACCAAAATGAACCTTTTTTGCAAAAATATGGAACATGCCCCTTCTAACCTGTCGCCTAATGCCTTCCTGGAACCCTGAAGGGGGAGCTGCAATAACTTGACAGAAAGTCCCGAATTCCATTTTGAGATATTGTGTCGGCAAGTATCACCGCACTTCATTATGAAAGCACCTGGCTCTCACACCAAGCCATACCATACCATGCCAAGCCAAGCCAGCCATGCCTTGGCTTGAGGCGAGGAAGCGAGCGAGCGCGCGCGCGCGGGGGTGGCGGGGGGTGCAACGGCAGTGGGGGGGTGTGGTGGCAGTGGACCAGAGCGGAAACTTCAACGGGCAGGGCCAAAGGTGCCACTTTACGAAAGCACGCGTACAGCCTAGCCAACCACGACACAGAAACCTGAAAACCCAATAAATGTGGCGTACCAGAATGAAACTTTTTTGCAAAAATATGGAACATGCCCCTTCTAAATTGTCGCCTAATGCCTTCCCGGAACCCTGAAGGGGGAGCTGCAATAACTTGACAGAAAGTCCCGGATTCAATTTTGTGATATTGTGTCGGCAAGTATCACCGCACTTCATTATTAAAGCACCTGGCTCTCACACCAAGCCATACCATACCATGCCAAGCCAAGCCAGCCATGCCTTGGCTTGACGAGACGAGGCAAGCGACCGCCCGCGCGGGGGTGGCGGGGGGTGCAATGGCAGTGGAGGGGTGTGGTGGCAGTGAACCAGAGCGAAAATTTCAACGGGTAGGGCCAAAGGTGCCACTTTACGAAAGCACGCGTACAGCCTAGCCAACCACCACACAGCAACCTGAAAATCCAATAAATGTGGCGTACCAAAATGAAATTTTTTTGCAAAAATATGGAACATGCCCCTTCTAAATTGTCGCCTAATGGCTTTCTGGAACCCTGAAGGGGGGGGAGCTGCAATAACTTGACAGAAAGTCCCGAATTCAATTTTGAGATATTGTGTCGGCAAGTATCACCGCACTTCATTATGAAAGCACCTGGCTCTCACACCAAGCCATACCATACCATGCCAAGCAGGGCCAGCCATGCCTTGGCTTGACGCGAGGAAGCGAGCGAGCGCGCGCTCGCGGGGGTGGCGGGGGGTGCAATAACAGTGGGGGGGTGTGGTGGCAGTGGACCAGAGCGGAAACTTCAACGGGCAGGGCCAAAGGTGCCACTTTACGAAAGCACGCGTACAGCCTAGCCAACCACCACACAGCAACCTGAAAACCCAATAAATGTGGCGTACCAAAATGAAACTTTTTTGCAAAAATATGGAACATGCCCCTTCTAAATTGTCGCCTAATGCCTTCCCGGAACCCTGAAGGGGGAGGTGCAATAACTTGACGGAAAGTCCCGGATTCAATTTTGAGATATTGTGTCGGCAAGTATCACCGCACTTCATTATTAAAGCACCTGGCTCTCACACCAAGCCATACCATACCATGCCAAGCCAAGCCAGCCATGCCTTGGCTTGACGAGACGAGGCAAGCGAGCGCCCGCGCGGGGGTGGCGGGGGGTGCAATGGCAGTGGAGGGGTGTGGTGGCAGTGGACCAGAGCGAAAATTTCAACGGGCAGGGCCAAGGGTGCCACTTTACGAAAGCACGCGTACAGCCTAGCAAACCACCACGCAGCAACCTGAAAATCCAATAAATGTGGCGTACCAAGATGAAACTTTTTTGCAAAAATATGGAACATGCCCCTTCTAAATTGTCGTCTAATGCCTTCCCGGAACCCTGAGGGGGGAGCTGCAATAACTTGACAGAAAGTCCCGAATTCAATTTTGAGATATTGTGTCGCGAAGTATCACCGCACTTCATTATGAGAGCACTTGGCTCTCGCACCAAGCCATACCATACCACACCATGCCAAGCCAAGCCAGCCATGCCTTGGCTTGACGAGACGAGGCGAGCGAGCGCGCGCGCGGGGGTGGCGGGGGGTGCAATGGCAGTGGGGTGGTGTGGTGGCAGTGGACCAGAGCGAAAATTTCAACGGGCAGGGCCAAAGGTGCCAGTTTACGAAAGCACGCGTACAGCCTAGCCAACCACCACACAGCAACCTGAAAATCCAATAAATGTGGCGTACCAAAATGAAACGTTTTTGCAAAAATATGGAACATGCCCCTTCTAAATTGTCGCCTAATGCCTTCCCGGAACCCTGAAGGGGAGCTGCAATAACTTGACAGAAAGTCCCAAATTCAATTTTGAGATATTGTGTCGGCAAGTATCACCGCACTTCATTATTAAAGCACCTGGCTCTCACACCAAGCCATACCATACCATGCCAAGCCAGGCCAGCCATGCTTTGGCTTGACGAGACGAGGCAAGCGAGCGCCCGCGCGGGGGTGGCGGGGGGTGCAATGGCAGTGGAGGGGTGTGGTGGCAGTGGACCGGAGCGAAAATTTCAACGGGCAGGGCCAAAGGTGCCACTTTACGAAAGCACGCGTACAGCCTAGCAAACCACCACACAGCAACCTGAAAATCCAATAAATGTGGCGTACCAAAATGAAACTTTTTTGCAAAAATATGGAACATGCCCCTTCTAAATTGTCGCCTAATGCCTTCCCGGAACCCTGAAGGGGGAGCTGCAATAACTTGACAGAAAGTCCCGATTTCAATTTTGAGATATTGTGTCGCCAAGTATCACCGCACTTCATTATGAAAGCACTTGGCTCTCGCACCAAGCTATACCATACCATACCAAGCCAAGCCAAGCCAGCCATGCCTTGGCTTGACGAGACGAGGCGAGCGAGCGCGCGCGCGAAGGTGGCGGGGGGTGCAATGGCAGTGGGGGGGTGTGGTGGCAGTGGAACAGAGCGAAAACTTCAACGGGTAGGGCCAAAGGTGCCACTTTACGAAAGCACGCGTACAGCCTAGCCAACCACCACACAGCAACCTGAAAATCCAATAAATGTGTCGTACCAAAATGAAACGTTTTTGCAAAAATATGGATCATGCCCCTTCTAAATTGTCGCCTAATGCCTTCCCGGAACCCTGAAGGGGGAGCTGCAATAAATTGACAGAAAGTCCCGGATTCAATTTGGAGATATTGTGTCGGCAAGTATCACCGCACTTCATTATTAAAGCACCTGGCTCTCACACCAAGCCATACCATACCATGCCAAGCCAAGCCAGCCATGCCTTGGCTTGACGAGACGAGGCAAGCGAGCGCCCGCGCGGGGGTGGCGGGGGGTGCAATGGCAGTGGAGGGGTGTGGTGGCAGTGGACCAGAGCGAAAATTTCAACGGGCAGGGCCAAAGGTGCCACTGTACGAAAGCACGCGTACAGCCTAGCAAACCACCACGCAGCAACCTGAAAATCCAATAAATGTGGCGTACCAAAATGAAACTTTTTTGCAAAAATATGGAACATGCCCCTTCTAATTTGTCGCCTAATGCCTCCCCGGAACCCTGAAGGGGGAGCTGCAATAACTTGACAGAAAGTCCCGAATTCAATTTTGAGATATTGTGTCGCCAAGTATCACCGCACTTCATTATGAAAGCACTTGGCTCTCGCACCAAGCTATACCATACCATACCATGCCAAGCCAAGCCAGCCATGCCTTGGCTTGACAAGACGAGGCGAGCGAGCGCGCGCGCGGGGGTGGCGGGGGGTGCAATGGCAGTGGGGGGGTGTGGTGGCAGTGGACCAGAGCAAAAACTTCAACGGGTAGGGCCAAAGGTGCAACTTTACGAAAGCACGCGTACAGCCTAGCCAACCACCACACAGCAACCTGAAAATCCAATAAATGTGGCGTACCAAAATGAAACTTTTTTGCAAAAATATGGAACATGCCCCTTCTAAATTGTCGCCTAATGCCTTCCCGGAACCCTGAAGGGGGAGCTGCAATAACTTGACAGAAATCTCGGATTCAATTTTGAGATATTGTGTCGGCAAGTATCACCGCACTTCATTATGAAAGCACCTGGCTCTCACACCAAGCCATACCATACCATGCCAAGCCAAGCCAAGCCAGCCATGCCTTGGCTTGACGAGACGAGGCGAGCGAGCGCGCGCGCGGGGGTGGCGGGGGTTGCAATGGCAGTGGGGTAGTGTGGTGGCAGTGGACCAGAGCGAAAATTTCAACGGGCAGGGCCAAAGGTGCCACTTTACGAAAGCACGCGTACAGCCTAGCAAACCACCACGCAGCAACCTGAAAATCCAATAAATGTGGCGTACCAAAATGAAACTTCTTTGCAAAAATATGGAACATGCCCCTTCTAAATTGACGCCTAATGCCTTCCCGGAACCCTGAAGGGGAGCTGCAATAACTTGACAGAAAGTCCCGGATTCAATTTTGAGATATTGTGTCGCCAAGTATCACCGCACTTCATTATGAAAGCACTTGGCTCTCGCACCAAGCCATACCATACCATACCATGCCAAGCCAAGCCAGCCATGCCTTGGCTTGACGAGACGAGGCGAGCGAGCGCGCGCGCGGGGGTGGCGGGGGGTGCAATGGCAGTGGGGTGGTGTGGTGGCAGTGGACCAGAGCGAAAATGTCAACGGGCAGGGCCAAAGGTGCAACTTTACGAAAGCACGCGTACAGCCTAGCAAACCACCACGCAGCAACCTGAAAATCCAATAAATGTGGCGTACCAAAATGAAACTTTTTTGCAAAAATATGGAACATGCCCCTTCTAAATTGTCGCCTAATGCCTTCCCGGAACCCTGAAGGGGAGCTGCAATAACTTGACAGAAAGTCCCGAATTCAATTTTGAGATATTGTGTCGCCAAGTATCACCGCACTTCATTATGAAAGCACTTGGCTCTCGCACCAAGCCATACCATACCATACCATACCATGCCAAGCCAAGCCAGCCATGCCTTGGCTTGACGAGACGAGGCGAGCGAGCGCGCGCGCGGGGGTGGCGGGGGGTGCAATGGCAGTGGGGGGGTGTGGTGGCAGTGGAACAGAGCGAAAACTTCAACGGGTAGGGCCAAAGGTGCCACTTTACGAAAGCACGCGTACAGCCTAGCCAACCACCACACAGCAACCTGAAAATCCAATAAATGTGGCGTACGAAAATGAAACTTTTTTGCGAAATTACCGAACATGCCCCTTCTAAATTGTCGCCTAATGCCTTCCCGGAACCCTGAAGGGGGAGCTGCAATAACCTGACAGAAAGTCCCGAATTCAAATTTGAGATATTGTGTCGGCAAGTATCACCGCATTTCATTATGAAAGCACCTGGCTCTCACACCAAGCCATACCATACCATGCCAAGCCAAGCCAGCCATGCCTTGGCTTGACGCGAGGAAGCGGGCGAGCGCGCGCGCGCGGGGGTGGCGGGGGGTGCAGTGGTAGTGGGGGGCTGTGGTGGCAGTGGACCAGAGCGAAAACTTCAACGGGTAGGGCCAAAGGTGCCACTTTACGAAAGCACGCGTACAGCCTAGCCAACCACCAGACAGGAACCTGAAAATCCAATAAATGTGGCGTACCAAAATGAAACTTTTTTGCAAAAATATGGAACATGCCCCTTCTAAATTGTCGCCTAATGCCTTCCCGGAACCCTGAAGAGGGAGCTGCAATAACTTGACAGAAAGTCCCGGATTCACTTTTGAGATATTGTGCCGGCAAGTATCACCGCACTTCATTATGAAAGCACCTGGCTCTCACACCAAGCCATACCATACCATGCCAAGCCAAGCCAGCCATGCCTTGGCTTGACGAGACGAGGCGAGCGAGCGCGCGCGCGGGGGTGGCGGGGGGTGCAATGGCAGTGGGGTGGTGTGGTGGCAGTGGACCAGAGCGAAAACTTCAACGGGCAGGGCCAAAGGTGCCACTTTACGAAACCACGCGTACAGCCTAGCAAACCACCACACAGCAACCTGAAAATCCAATAAATGTGGCGTACCAAAATGAAACTTTTTTGCAAAAATATGGAACAAGCCCCTTCTAAATTGTCGCCTAATGCCTTCCCGGAACCCTGAAGGGGGAGCTGCAATAACTTGACAGAAAGTCCCGAATTCAATTTTGAGATATTGTGTCGGCAAGTATCACCGCACTTCATTATGAAAGCACTTGGCTCTCGCACCAAGCCATACCATATCATACCATGCCAAGCCAAGCCAGCCATGCCTTGGCTTGACGAGACGAGGCGAGCGAGCGCGCGCGCGGGGGTGGCGGGGGGTGCAATGCCAGTGGGGGGTGTGGTGGCA
>CAXIWF010001213.1:0-13069 GCA_964036045.1 Eutreptiella sp. 'Long Island Sound 2002' | reverse complement strand
GAGACACTTGAAAACATAGAGAGACACACAGTGGTTCTGCAAAGTACGTGTTACCACCTGTGTAACCCTTGGGGCGTTACCCAGAATTTTTGTTACCCGGGCTTTCGAAAGTGTTACCGCGTGTGTAACCGTTGGAGTGTTACCCAGAATTTTTGTTACCCAGGCTTTCGAAAGTGTTACCGCGTGTGTAACTGTTGGGGTGTTACCCAGAATTGTTGTTACCCAGGCTTTGGAAAGTGTTACCGCGTGTGTAACCGTTGGGAATTTTTGTTACCCAGCAGCAACAGAGCACAAAAAACATACCAAGGCTTGGTGGTCTGGCCTCCACTTCCATTGCCTGCACCCTCGCCAGAAGCGCGTTCCGCTCTGCCTCCAGCCGCTGCCGCGCCTCCTCCTCACGGGCCCGCCTCCGCGCCCTCTTGTGCTTGTTCCGCTGCTTCCTCCGCATCTTGGCCCCCTCACTCTCCCGGCTGTCACTGCTGCTGGTTGCAATGCCAAACTCATCACCCGGGTGCATATTCCTGACCTTGTAGTACTTCCGCTTGTACCTCTGCAGCCTCTCCTGCTGTTCCTGGAGGGTCCCAACCAGACATGGACGCCGTTGGCCAGGCAGTTCCAGTGGGGGTGGGCTCTTGTGGGTGGACCTCAGATGCAGCATGACCCCAATGTGGCGCCAGGTTTGAACAATCCTGGCATCCAGGTCTTCCTGGCTGAGTTCCGCCAGGTCCTGGGTCCTCAGCTGCAGTGACCCGGGGATACTGGGACCACTCTGCAGGCCTGCACGGAGCTTCTCCAGGTGGAACAAACCTGCAGACAGAGAATATCATTACAGACAATTACATTTGTATGTAAGTAGGTCAGTTAGTTCAACACCCCAAGATTGCAACACCATACCTGAGTATGCACTTTCAGTTTTGTGGGCTTTCTCGGGGCCTCCCTTGAGGTGCGATGTTGTGGGGCCCTCCCCCTGCCTCTCCGGCTGCCTCTTCGGGGCTTCGGCATCATCATCCTCCACGTGCTTGAGGGCAGAGCACCCGTCGCAGCTGAGCTCCACCAGCAGCAGATTCACTGTGACAAGAAGTGCAAAGCATGTTACCCGGGAGCAAAAACTTGACACACAGTGTTACCACCCATGTAACCCATGACCTGTTACCCGGGAAAAGTGTTACCCGGAAAAAAAAACCTGACACACAGTGTTACCACCCATGTAACCCTTGCCCTGTTACCCGCGATTTACGTTACCCAGCAGGAAAAGACAACATACATGCTTCAGTTCGCGCTTCATCATCATTGAGCAACCCCTCGGTCCCCATCTCGTCCCGCCACTTGTGCTTCAGCCGATCCAGGCACGTCGGGGACACATGGTGCTGGGACGCACAGCATAGAAGGTAAAAAATGGTAGGAAAATGCTGAGCATATTGCTCAGGATATTTGGGGATGCTCAGCATTCATGCTCAGCAGAAGGGACTCATATTGCAGGGTTGATCTCGGAAGTCCCGGCCAAAATTTCTTCCAAGCTCCCCCGGCACGGTCGGCTGGGAAGCCCATAGAACATTCCTACCGATATCGGTTGCGTTTTGGGACCCGATCTGGCTGCCAAAACTTCCGAGCATCTTTCCGAGGGATTTCAAAAACTTCCAGGCGTTTTTCCATCGGTTTTTTGTACAATGACCTACACCGTTCTTGGTTCCCAAATCCCACACCTCAGCAAAGAAACACACAAAAAGACAAGCATGACCGTTCACTTAAGCTTGAAATGTGAATGTTCAGTGGGCAAGACAACGCCCTGTAAACATGAAAGCCCCGTTCCTCAGCAGGGTTGGGAGAGGGTTGGGGGAGCGTGGGAGAGGGTTGGGAGAGGGTGGGAGAGGGTTGGCAGAGGGTGGGAGAGGGTTGGGAGAGGGTGGGAGAGGGTTGGGAGAGGGTGGGAGACGGTTGGGAGAGGGTGGGAGAGGGTTGGGAGAGGGTTGGGAGAGGGTGGTAGAGGGTTGAGAGAGGGTGGGAGAGGGTTGAGAGAGGATTGGGAGCGGGTGGGTGGGGGAGGGTGGGAGAGGGTTGGGAGAGGGTGGGAGATGGTTGGGAGAGGGTTGGCAGAGGGTGAGAGAGGGTTGGCAGAGGGTGGGAGAGGGTGGGAGAGGGTTGGGGGAGGGTGGGAGAGGGTGGGAGAGGGTTGGGAGAGGGTGGGAGAGGGTTGGGAGAGGGTTGGGAGAGGGTGGGAGAGGGTTGGGAGAGGGTGGGAGAGGGTGGGAGAGGGTTGGGAGAGGGTGTGAGAGGGTTGGGAGGGGGTTGGCAGAGGGTGGGAGAGGGTTGGCAGAGGGTGGGAGAGGGTGGGAGAGGGTTGGGGGAGCGTGGGAGAGGGTGGGAGAGGGTTGGTAGAGGGTGGGAGAGGGTTGGGAGAGGGTTGGGAGAGGGTGGGAGAGGGTTGGGAGGGGGTGGGAGAGGGTTGGCAGAGGGTGGGAGAGGGTGGGAGAGGGTTGGGAGGGGGTGGGAGAGGGTTGGGAGAGGGTGGGAGAGGGTGGGAGAGGGTTGGGAGAGGGAGGGAGAGGGTTGGGAGAGGGTGGGAGAGGGTTGGGAGAGGGTGGGAGAGGGTGGGAGAGGGTTAGGAAAATCTGAAACAGTGGGACCTTGTAGGGGGATGGATAGTGGAGCTCACTTTGGAGCCTTGCAATTCTGTGATGGTGTGGTAAAATTCCACAAAACAAGGTTCTGATGAAAGCTGGTGGTTGGGGCGTTACATAGAGCCCCTAGTTGGGAAAATCTGAAACAGTGGGCCCCTGTAGGGGGGCGGATAGTCGAGCTCACTTTGGAGCCTTCTAATTCTGTGATGGTGTGGTAAAATTCCACAAAACAAGGTTCTGATGAAAGCTGGTGGTTGGGGCTCTACATAGAGCCCCTAGTTGGGAAAATCTGAAACAGTGGGCCCCTGTAGTGGGGCGGATAGTCGAGCTCACTTTGGAGCCTTCTAATTCTGTGATGGTGTGGTAAAATTCCACAAAACAAGGTTCTGATGAAAGCTGGTGGTTGGGGCTTTACATAGAGCCCTTAGTTGGGAAAATCTGAAACAGTGGGCCCCTGTAGGGGGGCGGATAGTCGAGCTCACTTTGGAGCCTTCTAATTCTGTGATGGTGTGGTAAAATTCCACAAAACAAGGTTCTAATGAAAGCTGGTGGTTGGGGCTTTACATATAGCCCCTAGTTGGGAAAATCTGAAACAGTGGGCCTCTGTAGGGGGGGGGACAGTCGAGCTCACTTTGGAGCCTTCTAATTCTGTGATGGTGTGGTAAAATTCCACAAAACAAGGTTCTGATGAAAGCTGGTGGTTGGGGCTTTACATAGAGCCCCTAGTTGGGAAAATCTGAAACAGTGGGCCCCTGTAGGGGGGCGGATAGTCGAGCTCACTTTGGAGCCTTCTAATTCTGTGATGGTGTGGTAAAATTCCACAAAACAAGGTTCTGATGAAAGCTGGTGGTTGGGGCTTTACATAGAGCCCCTGGTCGGGAAAATCTGAAACAGTGGGCCTCTGTAGGGGGGCGGACAGTCGAGCTCACTTTGGAGCCTTCTAATTCTGTGATGGTGTGGTAAAATTCCACAAAACAAGGTTCTGATGAAAGCTGGTGGTTGGGGCTTTACATAGAGCCCCTAGTTGGGAAAATCTGAAACAGTGGGCCCCTGTAGGGGGGCGGATAGTCGAGCTCACTTTGGAGCCTTCTAATTCTGTGATGGTGTGGTAAAATTCCACAAAACAAGGTTCTGATGAAAGCTGGTGGTTGGGGCTTTACATAGAGCCCCTGGTTGGGAAAATCTGAAACAGTGGGCCCCTGTAGGGGGGCAGATAGTCGAGAGCACTTTGGAGCCTTGCAATTCTGTGATGGTGTGGTAAAATTCCACAAAACAAGGTTCTGATGAAAGCTGGTGGTTGGGGCTTTACACAGAACCCCTGGTTGGGAAAATCTGAAACAGTGGGCCCTTGTAGGGGGGCGGATAGTCGAGCTCACTTTGGAGCCTTCTAATTCTGTGATGGTGTGGTAAAATTCCACAAAACAAGGTTCTGATGAAAGCTGGTGGTTGGGGCTCTACATAGAGCCCCTAGTTGGGAAAATCTGAAACAGTGGGCCCCTGTAGGGGGGCGGACAGTCGAGCTCACTTTGGAGCCTTCTAATTCTGTGATGGTGTGGTAAAATTCCACAAAACAAGGTTCTGATGAAAGCTGGTGGTTGGGGCTTTACATAGAGCCCCTGGTTGGGAAAATCTGAAACAGTGGGCCCCTGTAGGGGGGCGGACAGTCGAGCTCACTTTGGAGCCTTCTAATTCTGTGATGGTGTGGTAAAATTCCACAAAACAAGGTTCTGATGAAAGCTGGTGGTTGGGGCGTTACATAGAGCCCCTAGTTGTGAAAATCTGAAACAGTGGGCCCCTGTAGGGGGGCGGATAGTCGAGCTCACTTTGGAGCCTTCTAATTCTGTGATGGTGTGGTAAAATTCCACAAAACAAGGTTGTGATGAAAGCTGGTGGTTGGGGCTTTACATAGAGCCCTTAGTTGGGAAAATCTGAAACAGTGGGCCCCTGTAGGGGGGCGGATAGTCGAGCTCACTTTGGAGCCTTCTAATTCTGTGATGGTGTGGTAAAATTCCACAAAACAAGGTTCTGATGAAAGCTGGTGGTTGGGGCTTTACATAGAGCCCCTAGTTGGGAAAATCTGAAGCAGTGGGCCCCTGTAGTGGGGCGGACAGTCGAGCTCACTTTGGAGCCTTCTAATTCTGCAACTGGCTCAAGCCCCCACGCAGGACTACCACTCCTACACGCACGCTCTACTGGGTGGTGTTGAAGATAAAGTCGTGGGTCCTAATGACCCTCCTGTGAAGAAGACAAGAGAACACAGCGCTGCTAAGCAACTGTGGCCTAACAGGGACGTCACAACACGTTTCCCTGCTAGGGCTTGGAGGGGAAGGGCGCACAGGTGGCGTGCACAGCGCGGATGTTGATGGAGTCGAACTGCCCTCGCCACTCCTGGCTGAGGCGCAGTCAATTGATTGTGTGAACAGCGCCCCTGTCTAGCTGGGGCAGAAAAATGAGATAGCCGCCGAAGGCAGCTGCTGCGTGCACCATTTCACCCTGATCCTCCCACCTGTACAACAGAGGCCAATGGACTGGGTTCAAGACGGAGGAACCAAGACACACTCCACGTATTATACGCTTCTTAGTGTGCCCTATAATACACTGTTCCTGAACCCAGTTGCAAGCAAGCAAGCTTAAGGACTTCGCCCATTCCCTTATGGAACGTAGGGCGAAGCCCTGTGTAACCTGGCAAGGGTTCATACCGCGTGCACAGCGCGTGGCCTACTGTCAAATCCCTTTAATGCATCGTGTGCACGCATGCAGGAAAGGGAGGCGAGACCAAAACCGTTGTAGCCACACTGACTCAACCAGAAGGTGAGCTCCTCCTGGGCTTACCTACCTTACTCACCATGCATCGTGTGAATGCCGAAGTGAAGCGAACGCAAAACAAACCTAAGCGTTTAAACAACCCTACTTTAACGCACAACCGACGCAAACACGATCACACACTACTCCTTTGGACCTGTGAAGAGAAGGGAAGGTAGGTGCATGCACAAGGAAGCGTGGCAACGTGTGTATGTCGGAATCCGGCACATGCATCGCGAGCACTTCATCTTCTCTAACCCTACGTGCGCACTACGTGCACCATTCGTCGAGCATACCTTTCAACCTTGTTTTTACCTGTGCAGGGGAATGCAGGAGTCGCCCACAAACTGCCAACGGGAGGACGGGCCCACGGCCCTGGTAGTAACTACTTACCCAATTTACTTAATTCCACACAAGGACGGGCCCCTAGCCCTGGTTGCCCCTGGCCCTGGCCCTGCCCTAGAGGGAGGTGCAAGGCCTTTGACAGCCCCAGGATCCCACAAACGGCCGGGCGCAGGGCCCTTGATTCCCGAAAGGCGGGCGGGCAGTGTTCTCAATGCAAGTTTGTAGGCAAAGCAACCACCAAGGATCAAACTGGCGTGGCACATGTCAAAAGCAAAAGTCCAAATTCACAAAGGAGCACAAAGGGGAAGCAATCATAAGCTTGAGCACAATGTTCTCCATGCAGTTTTGTAGGCAAAGCAGACAAAGGGTAGACAAACATTAGCTTCAACGTGCTGTTCTCCATGGCATCTTGCAGGCAAGGTAGGCACCAAGCATCCAACCAAAATTCCACTGGGTTCGGGCTGAAAAATTTCTTCCGAGCTCCCCCGGCACGGTCGGCTGCGAAGCCCATGGAACATTCCTACCGATATTGGTTGCGTTTTGGGACCCGATCTGGCTGCCAAAACTTCCGAGCATCTTTCCAAGGGTTTTCGAAAACTTCCAAGCGACGGACCGAAGCATATCGCATGCATGTCGGTACAGATTTCCTAAAATTGCCACCGGTAACCGGACAATATTGGTCTCTCTTTCAATGTTCTATGCTGGGCACCGGTGGTACATGTGAAGCTCCGGTGTGTGCCCCTCGAGCCCCAATTCGGTTCACCATGACAGGGATGGCGATTCCCAACCTACATGGGAACACAGTGGGGAACAGTGAGATGACAGTTAAACATACCAATGTGCTGTTACGACGTGTGTAACCGTTGACCCGTTACCAGGGTAACACGAACCACACACCTTCCAGTCAGTGCCCATCCAAAGCTTTCTCTTCTTCTTGCACTTGTGGCTCTGGGGTCTTCGTCCGCGTTGAGGGGGGTCCCATCTTCAGCCACAATGGCCACACCTGTCACCCCCAGACACTGCTGGTAGTGGGTTGCAACCTGTTTGAGGCTGGACCCCAACTCTTCCCTGACGTGGGACTTCGCCCGTTCAAGGTGTTGTAGGTAGGTTGTTGAAGTAAGAGTTTTTTCTGCCCTTGTGGGGCGGGCAGAGATGGACTTTGCCCCACCAGAAGCCGGCCCGGTAAACATAAAACTGGGGTGTGCCGTCTTCCCTTTCGCCTTTTTTGTTTTCCCCTTGGTTTGTGGTACTGGTTCGTCCTCCTCAGGGGTTCCTTCCTCCTGGACCACCACCTCCTCGTCAGCATTTTCACCTGGTCCCTGGTCATCATCATCATCATCATCACTGTCCACCTCCTTGTCAACATCCATTTGGGACCCCTGCCGGACTGCCTTGGCTGCAACTGAAGCTGGGGTGAGTGTTCGGGTCTGTTTTGGGGGCTTCAAGGCTGATTTGGTGGGGGCTTTGCTGGCTGCTGCTGAATGGCTGCCACTGCCTGTTGCCTGCACCTCCTTGCCCTTGCCCTTCTCTTGCCCCCCTTTGTAAAATCCCCAGGTGTTCCCACACTCCTTTGCCCGAAAAGTCACTGGCCCGTGGAGGGTCTGGATGTCCAGACATTCCCCCACATCAACGTCGTAGGCCAACGCCGTCTTCATGGTCAGGGCCGAATGGCTGCCCTTGGAAACCCAGCCGCAAACAAAGTTGGGCTGGCCTTGTTTCTTGGCCTTCAACTGCAAGGAAAGTAGGTGCAGTAAAAATGGGGGGTGTTACCACGTGTGTAACCGGTAACAGGTACGTGTTACCCAACCCGTTGAAAACAGGGCACACCAAGCAATGGTGCAAAGGGGATACCTGAAGGACCACAGGAGCCCCGGCACGGGCAACATCACCCCAGCGGACACTGTACAACGTCGATCCGGCAGTCAGCTCCTTGTGAAACTTCTTGGGAACCGGTGGTAGGGGCATAATGAGGAAAAACAGGGCCCTAATGGGACATGATTGGCATGTGTAGTGTTACCGCATGTGTAACCGCTGACCTGTTACCCAGGAAAAATGTTACCCAGAGTGAGAGATACCTCTGCAGATCTATTGGGCACATGTGTAGTGTTACCGCAGGTGTAACCGCTGACCTGTTACCCAGGAAAATTGTTACCCAGAGAGAGAGATGCCTCTGCAGCTCTATTGAGCACAACTTTAGGTTTGCAAGAAATAGGCACGTCAAATCAAGACAAAAAAATTCACTGTGGAGTGCTAGGGTGTTAAGATCAAACTGACAGGGTCGTGAAGGTCGCGTTTTCTTGAGGGAATTTTATTTTCAATTATTATTGCACCTCTGCCCATTTGGTTGTTGTTACCGCTGATGTAACCGCTATGGTGTTACCCCGTATACCTGTTACCGCGAAACTCAAGGCTTGCAGCAGAACACACGACAGGCAGGTAACAGATTTGCGGTAACAACAAGCACAAAAAGGCAAACTTTGCAATTCTTCCTGTCACATGTGTTGAATGAGAGGGTGACACTATGTTACCAAGGTCAGGCACCTCAAGAAACCCCCATATAACCCAACTTGAAAAAAATGACCTGTTACCCCAAATTTGACCCTGTTACCGCCCTAGAGAAAGGAATATATAGTCAAAAAAGTGCTGCAGGGGCCACTGCGAAAAGACTGTGACCCCATCTGTGTGCACGGCAACCTGTAAATGCTGCCTACTTGCAAGCTGGTTCCATTCTGTGGCGAAACTAGCATAGGAGGGGAGAGAAAAAAGGTGTGTGGGGACCTTACTTCTCGTCCAAGTAATCAAATCTTTGTACCTGGGGAAAATAGCGCGCGCTACGTGGGGACGTAGCGCGCGCAGAAGTCAACGAAGCGCGTGCTATGAGCGGAAGTGCGCGCAATGTCACATGCAAAGCGCGCGCAATAATACCTTCTTCTTGGAATCTTCAGGAGCAGGACCAAGTCCACCACCGACAGGGGTGTGACGGCGTTGGCAGCCTCGGTCATGCGACGCTTCTTCTCTGCTTCAGACACCGGGACCCTTTTTTCCAACCTGGCCCACAAAGACCGTTGGACGGCAGACCCTGAGCAAAAAAACTCAACTAGGTCCGCCAAAAGGTCCTCGTTCTTCCACAGTGTAACTACGAAGCCAAGGGACATTCGCCAACTTGCTTCGGAATGCAGCCAAATCATGGCGGGTGTCTATTATGTTGTTACACTGGCTACCTAGGGATTTTTTCCTCCTTTTTGGTGTAAATGGAAACTTTTTACCCTGAAAAACCCCGGGTTTCATGCCCCTCTCGTGCTGAAAACACTCCTACACGGTGAAAAAGTCCCAAAGTTGGCTTCCCGGGCCTTGGCTGGCCCAAATTCGCAAGTTGGCGCGCGCCAACTCCGGAGCTTTTGGCGCGCCAACTTGCGACTTGGCGCGCCAACTTGTGAAAAAACTTTGACTTGGCTTCCAAAAAGTTGGCTTCGACCCAAAAAACCGACATATTGCAACATAACAACAAAGCAACGCAACCATAAGCTGTAAAATATAGATAGTTCCTCACGTTTCATGCACAAGGCGTAGCAACAACACAGTGCACAAGTACAAGTAAGTTGAATGCTCTCGACATGGAGTTGACCAGGAGTTGGCGAATGTACAGTCCCTGGGGTTGGCTTCGTAGTTACAAGGGACCACCCATAGTGGGGGCCCAAAACGTTTGCAATCTTCCCTGACATTGACAGCGTCACATGCGGTGCCGGAAGCATCTGAAACTTTAGAAAAATAGGCGTTTTTGCCCTGCTTATTAGGACATGGGGTTACAAACCCAAGACCCCGAGCCATAGCGCGCGCTATGCTGCGCGCTATAGTTTTGTAGTGCGCACTGAGCCATCGCGCGGCAATACCCTGTAGCGCGCAAGCAGGGTCACGGTGAATAGCGTACAGGCCGGACAGTTGGGCACTGAGAGTGCCTCCAATTGCTACCCCCCTGATCTGCCGAAACACCCGATCACCCACCACGAATAAGTCATTCTTCTCTACCTCATACTTAGCAAAAGCCAGGACCTCGGAGAAGGTGAAAGTGTCAAAATTCTCAGCATATCCCACGCCCAAGTGGTCCACGCCCAAGTGACAGTTTTTTATCGTCCCTGCAGATTGCAAACCTGAGTTCGTTCGCTACCTTACGCTTCCCTCTGGCCTCGCTCACAAGGTCGTGCACACATTGTAGGGCCTGCAGCACGCCCTCTCTGTTCAAGGAGGGAAAGAACTCCTGTATATCCACCTCCCACAACCATGCACCACCCAAGTGGTCGACTCCTCTGGGATACCTGTCCCGGAGTGCATCTGAAACCTGCTGTGCATAGACCTTCACGTCGGAGATTCTTGTCATCTCCACAGATTTTAGCAGGCGCGCTGCCTCGTTCACTAGGAGGAAGAGACAATGCCCAATCTTTTGACCATAGCTCTTCAAGGGATGCCTGTACTGGCTGAAAACAACCCTTAGACTGAATTTCATACGTTTGTCGGGGGGGAGAGTGTCATCTTCTTCTACCATTTTATTCTTCCGTAGGACAAATGATACTGGGGGTCCTTTAGCAGGGCCTGGATCCCAGTGTTTCATCATATCCGCCTAATCTGCATCGCATCGCATAATGTATGACGCCATTTGCATGGCGTCTTCGTGTGTCCCACAGTCATGGAGCACCTGGAACTGTTCTGTATCCTTATACAAAGACCAGTGCGAGAATACTACAACTTTCGACAGATACAGATCAGTTTCCCCCCATTTTTATCCATGGGCAAAAACACATATGTAACTACGAAGCCAAGAGACATTCGCCAATTTGCTTCGGAATGCAGCCAAATCATGGCGGGTGTCTATTATGTTGTTACACTGGCTACCTAGGGATTTTTTCCTCCTTTTTGGTGTAAATGGAAACTTTTTACCCTAAAAAACCCCGGGTTTCATGCCCCTCTCGTGCTGAAAACACTCCTACACGGTACAAAAGTCCCAAAGTTGGCTTCCCGGGCCTGGGCTCGCGCAAATTCACAAGTTGGCGCGCCAAGTCGCAAGTTGGCGCGCCAAGTCCGGACTTGGCGCGCGCCAACTGGGAAGTTGGCGCGCGCCAAGTCCGGACTTGACGCGCCAACTTGCGACTTGGCGCGCGCCAAATGACCCCCCATGGGATGCAGCGTTCTAGGGCGTGGTGCGGAACCCCTAGTTAGAACGCAATTTCTGGAACACCCACCTACCCTTAATTTTGGGGCAAACCACCTAAAAAAATGGATTCAGCACCCTCAAAAACCCCCCATCCCCTTTCTTTCCCCACATAACCCTCATTGTAGGGGTGGTTTTTGGGGGGGGGGTCAAAGAGTTAGAGCACAGTTAGAACAGAGTTAGAACGCAGTTAGAGCACCCTGCTCTAACTAGTTATCGCGCTAGTTATCGCGCGATAACTCAGTTATCGCGTAGTTATCCCCGTTCTAACCCCGCGATAACTAGTTAGAGCACAAAAAGATCAAATCGCAAAAAGTGCAAAACGGGCAATATCGAGCAAACGAAACATGGAAGGCACATTGTTGCATCATAGTGCACCCATGTAACATGTGAAATTCCGGGTTCCAACCATATTAACAACACCCAAAATTGGGGGGGTTCCGCACCACGCCCTAGAACGCTGCATCCCACATCGATCAAACCATCGACTTGCATACCATTGTTGTCACTAGAAATTCCGTCCCTCACCTGCCCTTGCACACTTGGCACGAAGAAAGCATTGTTCCATCTTTTTTTGATTAATGTGCAAAAGACTGCGAATGTGCAAGAAGCTGTCAAATCAATCATATAAATCGCGCGCCAAAACCATGTCTGCTCATTTCTTCGACCGCTTGCTGCCCTGACTCTGACTCCCCTCGCTCTCTTCCGCCCGCCTGCGCTTGGGGTCAAGCAGGTGCGAAACCGGGTGCTTGTCCAGCAGGCCCTTCAGCTCCGTGAGGGTGGCCTCTTTGACCCCCATGTTGATGGCCACATGGCGTTGGGCGCTGAGTGCAGAGTGCAACTCCACCACCGCCGCCTGCAGGTACAGCACATGCTGCCCTTGGTCGGGGTCGGCACTACCCTGTGCCCCCCCCCCAACTGCACGCACCTGCGCCGTGGCGGTCACCTGCTGCTGCAACTCCCCCCTCTGCTTTTCCCACCCCTTCTCCCGCCGCTCCCACAAGGCGCGCTCACCGGTGAGCGCGTCCTGTGCCGTCTTGCGGGCGGCCTCCGCCGCCTTCAGCTGCTCGCGCAGCAGCTTGTTCTCCGCCTCCAGGCGGAGAATCTCCGCCTTCTCCCGTGCCCCCCCCCCCGTCTCCCGCTGCCTGCGCTGCCTGTGCTGCCTCCCGGGGGGTGGTCGTGGGGCGAGGGCGCCTGGAGCCCCTAGCTTGCTGCTCCGTGCGGCCCTTGCTCTGCAGGGAGGGGTCCCCAGACGCGTCAGATGCGGCCCTGCCCCCCTTCTCCCCCTTCGGCCCTTTCCCCACGAGCTGCTTCTGGAAGCGGAGCAGAAACGCCTGCGTTGCCTCCTTCAAGTGGGGGGCGGGGGCAATGGCCCGCACGTCGCTCCACTAACACTGCTTCCACCTCTGCAGCTGTCCTAGAGCGTCAATGCTGCAGAGGAGGAGCCGGCTAATTGTGCGTGGAGGGGGGGCGCACCTGCACAAAGGGCACAACGGAGACAACCCATGGTTGCACCCCCCCCTTCCCCTGCACCACTGCCCAGAACGGGCACTCCACCACCCGGTTCTGTCCCGAACCCCGCCGAATCACCTGCGCCTGGAACAGGCGGCTGATGATCGCCCCCCCCCCATCGACGACGTCCACCGCCGTCGCCTCGGCGGACGTCACCTTCAGGAACTTGTCGGGGCTGTGCGGGGCGTCCCCGAAGTCCGCCGGTTCCGGGACCGCCGGAACGTCCCAATCCACCACCACGTCCACATCCACCTCCAACCCCTCCTGCTGCTCCTGCCGCTGCTCCTGCCGCTGCTCCTGCCGCTACTCCTGCCGCTGCCCCTCCACCTCCTCCGCCCCGGCCGGCACGGGCACCGGACGCGGGTCCACTTCCAATTGAAAATTGGCGTAGTGGATGGGGACCTGCAAATGCGCAACAACACAAGCATAAAACAATGCACACAACGACACCACTGCAACAGCGAAGACAACTTGAAAACCAGCCACAGAACAACGTTTCCGATAAAACCCAACGAATTAAATTCAGGCGCCAAAACGGCACTTGGCGCGCGCCAACTAGCTATTTGGCGCGCCAAAACTTGACTTGGCG
>CAXIWF010001212.1:0-27611 GCA_964036045.1 Eutreptiella sp. 'Long Island Sound 2002' | reverse complement strand
ACGATATCGATGCAGTCGTGCAGGTCTTCAAACTCGCAGTGGACTGGCGAATGCGCTTCAAGCGTGACTGTGTGGTGGACTTGGTCTGCTACCGCCGTCACGGACACAACTCCCTGGAAGACCCGCACATTACGCACCCGAAGATGTACCAACACATTGAAGCACACCCGAAATCCTCCGAGATTTATCTTGATCAGCTACTGCACGAAGGAGTGATAACAAGGGATGATGCTGAACGCATGAAGAATGAGATTATTCAGGCATTTGAAACCGACTACGGGCTGCACAAGGCGTACGTCCCCGATCCACTTGAGTGGCTACAAGGTGTGTCTGTGAAGATATCTTCTACCTGTTGCGTATGGGATAGTACTAGCACCCTCTAGTGCTTGTTTTTTAATTAGATTGAATTTGAAATGTAAAATATTGGCAATGCTGGATGGTTAACCAATATGCAATAAATATTCAATAACCCCAAATTCATCAATCTTGTATCAATTTTTGTACCGCATCGTTTATTTTGTCCTGTCCCTTATTTTATCCTGGCCACATCTAATTTTCGCTGCTCATGTGCCCCCTCGCCTTGCCTCGCCTCGCCTCGCCCTGCCTCCCCCCGCCTCGCCCCCGATGAGGACAGGCAACTGGCAGGGAGAAGCGATTGGTGCCATGCTGTACAAGCGGCCTTTCAACCGCACCGGTGTGCGCGTGCAGGTGCTGGAGCAGCTTGGGGACGCCCTCACCTACGTACCACCGCACATCAAGGTGCACAAAGACGTGCAGCGGATCCTCGCGCAGCGCAGACGCAGCTTCGACTCCGGGGAAGGGATTACCTGGGCTACTGCGGAGGCACTGGCTTTCGGCACACTCGTCACACGTTTCGTGCCGGACCAGTTTCCGCACAAGAAGTTCACTGCTATAAACCGATATGATGATGATAAGGATAATGGGAATGTCGGAGATCATGCAGATGAAATTCACTACCGGAATGGGGGCATCACCAGCAGTAGCCCACCACAGGGGTCTGCTGGGGAAATTGCTCTTGAGAAGGATGTCGTTGATAATATCTCCGGGTCTGATACTTTTACCACCCAGAATTCATCGCGTTCGGAAGTCAACACCTCCACAGCTGGTGAGAGCACAGTAAGAAGGCATGCATTCAGCTATTACGATGAGTCCATGATGCAGGAGCATCCCACCGTGCACGTGCGGTTGTCAGGTCAGGATGTGATTCGGGGCACATTCAATCAGCGCCACGCCGCCATCTATTGCCAGAATACTGGTGAGGCGTATTGGCAGTTAAACAACTTGCACACTGCAGGCTTCGCAGATGCGGTGCCGGTGAAGGTGTGCAACTCCAGTCTCTCCGAGCACGCCGTGCTTGGCTTCGAGTATGGATACTCCCTCTCTAACGATCTTGCTTTAACGATTTTTGAGGCCCAATTCGGTGATTTCATAAATAACGCACAGTGTATACTGGATAATTTCATTGTGAGTGGGGAAGAGAAGTGGAATAACAAGAGTTCGTTGGTGCTGCTGCTGCCTCACGGTTACGATGGACAGGGCCCGGAGCACTCGTCCGCTCGGCTGGAGAGGTGAGAACTATACGCACTTAACTTATTTCGTCACTAGTACCTCCTACGATAGCTTATCGCCTCCTGGATTAATTTTATAGTCATCACCAGACTCTGAATATTATTTCATCTCTGTGAAAATAAAAATGGCAAGAAATAAATTACTTAGTAGTTTGCCATAAATATATTTATGTTGTGATTTGACTTCGAATCTTCTTCCCGTTTATATTGGGGCTCATTTTTGGCTGGGGTGGTGTATGCTTTAATAGGTTTCTATCGATGGTGGATGATGATCCTGACAGCATTCCCGGCACTGATAGTTTCACCCAAGATGAGCTCATGGTACGATTTTACCAACCACACCTACCAAAAGCCCATTTTCCAACTAACCCCATTATTTTGAATATACCTTTGGTAGTTGTTTTTACACAGTTGACACTGTCATGTGGTTATTCTCGCATCCTCTGGAAAAATCACTTCGCTATACAGGACGGCTTTGATAAGATCGACGTTGATAAAACGGGCACTATTAGCAAGAGCGAGCTAACGGCTGCTCTCAGTAAGATGGCCAATATGGAGCACATAGGCCAGCGAGAAATCGATCTGATGGCCAGCGAATTAATGGAGGATGTCAAGATGCGCAACGAGGGACCGTACAAAGATGTCATCACCAGGAGGATGTGGGTCAAGGCACTTTCTGCGTGGTGCCTGAAAAACGCAGAGCGTAGGCACAATCTCATAGTCGCGTCGCCATCGACGCCAGCCCAGTACTTCCATGTGCTGCGCCGTCAGATACACAGAGACTACGCGAAGCCTCTGGTGGTCATGGGGGCTAAATGGATGCTTCACCACAGGCACTGTGTCTCCAGCCTGCTCGATATGGAGACGGGCACCTATTTCCGGCGCATCATCGTGGAAGGAGATGACGGGGATAACATGGCGAATAAGCTCAAAAAGCCCCTCCTGGCGGACAGGGATATAAAACGAGTCGTGTTTTGCACAGGCAAGATGTTCTACCACCTGTTCCACGCGCGCAATGCTGCAGGCATCGATGATGTCAAGCTGGTGCGCATTGAGCAAATCGCTCCGTTTCCCTACGATCTCATCATGCCGTGCTTAATGCGTTACCCGAATGCGGAGGTGGTGTGGTGCCAGGAGGAGCCCAAGAACATGGGTGCATATGTATACGTGAAGGCACGGCTGGAAACCTCGCTCAGACACATCCAGGTACATACCACTGTACCGGTATACTGTACTCCGAAGTTATTGTAAAAAGCGATGAGCTTTCTTTAAGCTTACCAGCAGGGTACCAATACAAGTTGCTATCATCTCATTTTAATATATGTGCTTTTTAATTTTCCCGTATTCCTCTCCCCATCTCCCCACCCTTACTCTCACTCTCTTGCTCTCACTCTCCTGCTCTCTCAATACAGGACACCCTCTACGGTGAGAACGATATTGACGATCAAGTCAGCGAGGTGACAGCTGCGATCATCTTGGAAGGCAGTGCCCACGACGCGGGCCTGTCTGATCTAACTCAGATCCCCACTTTTGAGGTGGCAGCAGCCAGCATGCGTCGAGTGCAGTATGTCGGGCGCAGCGCGAGTGCGGCGCCGGCCAGGGGAGGAGCCAAGGAGCACCTCGAAGAGCAGCGCATCATCACCGCACGGGCGCTCGGCATCGACTCCTAGTGCGGCACCGGTCAGGGGAGTAGCCAGGGATCACCTCGAAGAGCAGCGCATCATCACCGCACAATTGGCATCTTTATCGTAACTTATACATACCGCTCTCCCTCCTCCTCGCATATTTGACTGCTCTTTGTGGCTGACTAAACTTTGAGTTTAATACTTTAGGGCTGTATTATCATCGAGGGGATACTGGGATCTGCATACCAGATTAACCTAACGGTTTTGTACCAAAAGAAAGGAGGATGGCGCAGATATTAGTGATCCGTATCAACGTGGAGATAGGAGATAGGAGTAGCAGTATGATACTGGGATACAACTGATTGGGAATATCTTTTGCATATTTTCCTGTCACGGTGCAATGGCGATACATGTCCATATTGAAATGACGATCTCAATACAGTTAGTTGTATGGCTTATATTGGTCCTCGATAGAAGGGCGCTTTCAGTAGAAATTAGAAGTCACGAGATTCTCCATACCTCCCCCCCCCCCATTTCCCCCTCTTACCTCTATTATCCCCTTACCCCCAAACGAGCAAGACTGTTTAGAACGGTATATATACTTGCGCTTTCGTGTTTTGTACATAACCAGCTGCTGTTTTTGTATCTGGTATCATTACCCAGAGGTTTCCATATGGCTCCTCCTTGTACACAGATCGGCACCACAGACAAGTACTATGGAACAGAGGCGATGTTGCTGTTCACACGTAGCTAACACCGGTGATTTATAGTTTTACTAATGCAAAGGCACCTTTTCAAAATGCTATCATACATAAAGTTATATGTGTCGCTCCTGATTTCTTAACGCGAATAAAAGACGAAAAATCTCGTGGTAATTTGTCTTACGTGTGACTTGCGCCGTATGTTCAACCTCTCACCCTAGAATAGAGAGTCATCTTTAATATGTATCGGAAGTCTAGAACAAGAAACCATGGGTGGTGGGCCATTGGCAAAGATTAATTAATGGTTGCTGTTTTTAAAAGCCGTATTAAGCTGCGAAGGTGCGCAACAACGAAGGAACACTATTGCCTAAAGCTTTAAACCCAGAGAGAGAGAGAGAGACAGAGTTTGCATAATGTGGCTCGTGGTAATTGTACCGTGAAACTGAAACCTAACAGCTGGGACTAACTAACAGAACCTGAGTATTCCCTATAGCCACCACCAGGCATTAATCATATACTCGCCTTGGCAGAAACACCACAGAAGCACGATGATGATACACCTCGCACCACTGTTCTCGCGAGTGGCACCCGTTTCGACCCAACGGAGGCATATGAAAAAAGCAAGGAAAAGGAAAAGGGTGTGGGGAGGAGTAGCGCAGTGCTGCGTGGGAGCGAGCTAGCTAGCTAGCCACTGGCGCTACCTGAGACCTGCTTCACGACTTTCTGCTGCGCCTCATTCAGAATAAGCAGCTAGATACGACAAAAAAGGAGGATGGGTGGGTGGAGAGGGGGGTTGAGTGACATAGTATGAAATAAGGACAAGTACGCTGGCAAGCACAAAAATAAAAAGTTTTGCTCATTAGAGCCACTTATTTCTCATCCTGCTCACCTGGCTGAGGTCCTGGATGTCGTCTCTCGTACGGGCTAGCTCGATGGCGGCCTTGAAGAGCTCTCCGGCCTTCTCCAGGTCGCCCAGGGTGCCTTTGAACTGCGCGTACTGCGACAGTACCTCGATCGCGTTCGGCTCGAGCTCCAGCGCCTGCTTGTACAGCTGCTCCGCCTCCTGTTCTCAGCAACCAGGTATAGTGTGCGCACATGGGGTTCAGTGGGTGTATGTGCGTGTATGAGTAGGTGTGTAGGTGTGTGCGTTCGTGTGATGGTGGGTGTAAGTGTGCATGCATTTGGGTGTGTTTTGTGTGAGTTTCGTGTATGCGGAGGGGGGGGGGGGAGTCTATAAATAGTTAATAAATTTCATGGATCTATTTAAGAGTTAACATTTGTTACCTCGAAGAGCTCGCGAGCTTCCTGCATGCCAGCAGGAGATGGATTCGTGGAGAAGCTCATCATTGCCTGCATTCCAAAGAGAGGTGAGAAGGGATGATGTATCCGGGAGGAGGAGAAGGGGGGTAGTGGGCGGGGGGAGGAACATGCATACAGCAAGTTGGTTTCAGTTATTTTCATACCGTATGATACAGACGTGCAAAGCTCGACCTGAGTCCAACTCTCTTACCTTGGAAGTGAGGATGGATGCACGCAGGAAGATAGGCGTGCAGTCCCCGATGATGGCGTCGGGACACTGGCCCGCCTGCTCCACCAAACGCAGCGCCTCGTCAGCCTCGCCCTCCATGCTCTTCAGCTCCGCTGCCACCAGCAGGATCTGCACAAAAAAAATGCCCAAGCCCCAAAAACCCCCGAAACCAATCCATGAAGCCAACCCCCAAAAAGTATGATCATACAGAAAAATAAATAATACACACACAAAGGTGGGAAATAAAGCAAAAGAAGTAGGAGAAGGAGAAGGAGAAGAAGCAGTGCAGAGCACACGTACGCCTTGGTTCTTGGGTTGCAGCTGCTGCGCTTCCTCTGCGGCTTTCTTGACGCGCTCGTTGTCCTCAGCAGTGGGCACCTCGCCCACCATGGCCTTGCTCTGCGACAACGTGTGCACCAGGCGGATCAGCGCAGACACGCGAGCTGCACGTCCAATCGGCTGATCCTTATCCGTAGCTGATTAAGTGTTAATCGGAGGTGTGTGGGTGTGGGTGTAGGGGGTGGATGTGTGGGGAGGGGTATGATATATGAGGTTAAGGGTAAAGAGTAAGGTGAAGCGGAAGGAGGAGAGAAAACGATACCCCCGAGGAAATAGTGTAGCATGGGGTATGGTAGGCAAGGACATTCAAAGGTTAGAAAGGGGTACATGGAAAAAGATCTTTATAAACTAGGGGAATATGACATTAAAAGGAGGTAAGTTAGGTATCATAGTGCAATATGACAGAAGATGGTGTGGCTGAAGAGTTTGAAATTCCCATATATACTGTCCATACACGGGATGCTGAATCTCAGCCGTGCTGAGCACATTTTATAGCAGACATAGAACACCCCCGAGTGCACAGAGACAGCGACTATAAGCAAAACTGCAGAGTTAACTGCAGAGAGATATAGCGTGCCACGCAGTACGGTTGAAAAGACATCTGCAATACAACTATATAGTCATCTAATTTCGAATCTTAATGACATAATTACCGTTTTTGACTTCGGGCCATAATTAGAAAAGAACTCAAAAAATGCAGCACAGTTAAGCTATAGTGCTGTATATATAATACAGGTGCAAGGGTCTTACCCGTTAGGTCAAGTACTCGGTCAATGTCAGCAGTGGCGGTTGTGATAGCGTTTTCACGGTATTTGCCCTCCGAGTTTCTTTATTCGACACCCCGTACGATACGGGTTCGATTCCCCCCAATATAAACATGTTTTGATAAGAGTATTTATTAGAAAAATTAGATTACGGGTGTAAAACTCGAGGAGCATGGAAAATAACGTGAACATAAAAACCACATAAAAATCAGCTGGGCGGGGAGGATAAGGGTAGGAGGGGGGAGCGTGAAAAGGGGGGGAGGGGGTCATCTTACCTTGTGATGCTTACGAGCGGGCGGTGAAGCAGTGTCCACACGCGGACATGTCTCATGTAGGCAGTCAGCGCATCGTCGTCCCCGCGCTCGGCAGCCACCGCGCTCAGCTTGTCGCAGTAGGCCAGAAGGGACTCGTAAATGCCCGAAGCCGTCTCGACGTCGCCGTGCTCCAGGTACACATTGGCCACCTTCAAGCGGGCATCGATGTTGTCAGGCCAGTAGGAAAGCGCCTGCTTCAGGTTGAGGAGTGCGCTTGACTGCTGGAAGCGCAGATACGCCTCAGAACCTTTCAGCTCGAACGCCAGCGACATCAGTCGGTCAGCAGGGGTGGCAGAAGATGATGATGACGAAGAGGAGGTGATGGTGGCGGCATCATCCACAGCATAGGGGGAGCTGACTCCTAGGTACGAGGGCATATCGGGCAGCGGGGTCACCGGGGCTTCGGCGGTCGTGGTATAGGCCGGCAGCGGCATCTGCTCCAGACCAGTGAAAGCCGTGGCGACATCGTTATGAGCAATGTCGTAGCAGATAAGATTCAACGCTGCTCGATCCGCCTCCTGGTCTGCCATAGAGGCATTCTCACTGCCATCAGCCTCGCTCGCCGCCACAGCCGCTGAATCGAACTCATCCACCAAATCAGCGCGTTTAATACGGCGGTAGAATTCCTTCCAGGCGTGAACAGCGGCGAAGGAATCAAAGAAGTTCTTGCAGTGCGCCTTGCTGGGCAGTGGTCGCATGGCGGTTGAAGCGCCAGCAGTGTCAGCCTTCTGCAGCTGCTCCATTATGGAGGGCACGGCTTGCACCGCCAGCTCCTTGGCTAGCTCTTGGATCTTCGCTTCGCTCGTGGGCATCTCACCACGTTGCTGTTGCACTATCGTGGCGAACACGTAGTCGTCCAGTGCCTCACGAAGATTGCCCTGGATGTAAACAGCAGAATTGCATGTTTGAACCAGAGTGGCAGTTGTATTTAAGATGTGCCCGGATGAATATAATTTATGAAAAATTAGACTGTGAGAGTCCATAGCTAAAGTCGTCAGCACACTTCACAACGAAAGCCGATCAAGCGAACATCACAAGCTTCTCACACTGTACAAAAGAATTTTAAATAAATTGGCTGCATAATATTTTCCTAAAAACCGTGCATATAATGTCCGAGGGAAAAATACGCACCTGTGCTTCGCATATGCGCGCCCGTCTTATGTGCACTTTGGTGTGCAGCATGTCCATTGCGAGCACCACCGTTATGTCCGACATGGCCTTGTCGTAGGCCTTGATCTTCTCGTACATCGCAGATCTATTGTTATATAGCGTCACGATATGCTTGGCCGCTCCTGGCACTTGGGGAGCTAAATCTAAGGCCTCTGTGAGCTTTTCCACAGCGCGCTCGTATGCTTGTCCCTGGATGAGCTTCGAAGCCATTCGATTGGCATCATCGAACTTCGCTTTCAGTGCAGCGACTGCTGCTGCATCTTCGTCCTCTTCTTCTTCTTCGTCGTCGTCGTCGTCGTCAACAACTACCGCTGCTTCTGTGGATGCCTTCTTACTATCTGTGCTTCGGGGCGGCTCGTACACATCCTTCTTCTTCGGAGGCGGAGAGCTACTACTATCATCTTTCGGTGCTCCCTCTCCTTCTAATTTAATAGCCTTAAAAGTCGGAGTCCTCATAAAGAAGAAATAAACCAAAACAGAGACAGATATTATACCGATTCCGCCTAAAACCATCGCGGAAATGGTACCTCTGTTATTAGTTGACGACATGGTCGTCTCGTTGAGTTCACACTATTATTAGCCGCAATGTAAAATCTCTATGCAAGTGCTCGATAGCACATTGATCGCTGACTTGGCTTTTTTAATGGTGATAACAAAAAGTCGCAGCTTTTGGGGATAATTTTTCAATGTGCTCGTAATCACTTTTTGTTCAGTCTGTGCTGGAATCTGGGAAGCCCACTGCATCCCAACGGCACACATGACAAAATGTCCGTCAAAAACGGTCGTCACCCTGACTTCGCGCGTTCTCACGAACCGCACTACTATCAGGGCCTGAACGCGCTTAACTTCCCAGATCGGACGGGATGGGGTGTAGTAGCGTTAGTATGAACGACCATGACGGCGGAGGACACAATTATAATATAAACCTAAGTGTAATATCAGTAGGATATGAAATCAATGTGGACCGTCGAAAATTACTCTATCTATCCCAGCAGCAGATCAATTTATCAGGTAAATTTTAATACTTTATCCCACAGCGGTAACCTACTCGTAGTCACTTAAATAGAGTAATTTTACGAGAGTATCCAAATGCTACGATATAAGCGTATGATACGAGTTGCATCGTGTGTGTACGACGTAGACCGAACAAGCTGACCTACTAGTACAACTCGAACATTGTACATTGCGACTGCGCGTGATAAAGATGAGCAATAGTGATAGTGCCCGAGATCAGTTTCTTGCTGATATTATACTTGAGCTAAGTCGGCAACGGGATGAAGACTCCCATGCATTTATGGGTTTAAAAGGGCGGCTCACGGCGTGTGAGGTGTTTCGCAAGTTATGCTTTGATTATCCTCTGGTAGAACCTGAAGACTTACACACATTTAGTACTGACCTTGAGAGTCTCCTTATGAGGTCTGCCACTGTGTCTAGAACCGCTGTGCGTGTTTCCTCTGACTCATTACTAAAGGAATTCTACTTACATAGCACATTTGTTGAGAATATTCAGAATATGTGCACTTCTGTAGACACCTCAGAGCACGCAGCTAGTCCAGTCGACGTAGCTACATCGGAAGCTTCTTCTTCTACGGTGCACTTCCCAAGCAGCGACGTAAGTCCATCGCACTCTCCTTCGAAGTCCATGGTTTCAGCTAAGCATAGCATTGCGGCAGCATTATGTATATCGCTTCCAAATTACCTTCTCAACAGCACAAAACCCGAAATACTGCGAATACTTTTCGGCCCTGCAAGCAGCGGATCCAGTTCTAGCGTAGGCTGGGCGGGAATAGTTAAAAGCTTACACGGTCTTGTCCTGCAAGGATCTGTCTCGAGTATAACTGGCATTGAAGAATCTAAGATGGAGAATGACAGTGGATATTTTAATCAGTTGCAGTCCTTGCTTAATTCGTTCGGTAGCTGTAGTCTTGAACTGCAGCGATTGGAAAAACTATACGAGCGCAGATCTGCAGTATCTTTACAACAGAAAGAGCCAAGCTGTACAACCTCAGATGGAAAGGGTTTCACAGAGTTATTGTCAAATACAAGTGCTCTTGCAACAACCCCCAGTGGTAGTAATATTAGCAGTTTCCCCGCCATTCTGGAGAAAGCCTTCTCTGCTTGCGATCAGTCGAAAAAGAAGAAAGGAAAAGCGTCCAAGTCGAAGACATTATCTGAAGCCCTCACATTCATTGTGAAAAACGTCAGAGATGCCATTTCATCAATACCTAGAATGGTTGACGGATCCCTAGACGCTCTAGGTGAAAACGATGATGATGAGAATAATAATAATGATGATGATGACGCAGCGTTGGATACCAGTGTCTACACAACCGAAGCGGGACGCAACATGGAGCTTGCGGGTCCATTGGCGAATATATTGCGTGAGGTGTGGCTGCACACTGCCTTCTTATACCGAGACCTCTTGTTGCAGTACCCACAGTGTGTCTCCCGACAGCTATCGCCTTTTGCGCGCCTTCTTGCTGATCTGCATGCTGGCTCTTATCGCACTGGTGCTGACACCGCAACTGGTGTTGCTACTGGGACAGCTGTTGCCAGAAAGGATGAAGAGATGTTAGCAACAACCCTGTCTACCTTAAACATAGTACCAAATCCGCGCGTTCCTCCATCGGCTGCCCAGTATTTGAGTACCATGATTCTCGCAAACGTAGCAGAGTTTTTAGTCTCATCACAGCAGAACCAGAACCACCAGCAGCAGCAGCCACCACCTCCATCTGGTGTTAGAAGTGGGAGCGTGAGAACAGCTAAGCCTACCGCGGCACCACCATCATCTATCATTGCTCCGATTGTCAGGCGGCGCAGGCAGCAGGTGCTGGAACGTGCGGCTGCAGCTGTACGGGACTATCTGTTGCAACAAGGGGCACAGGCACTGCAGCAGTTTGTTGCGGTGTGTTCATACCGACCCCTGAGAGTTACCGCCACCATAAATAGTACACTTAGCAGCAGCAATAGCAAGCAGGGAGGGAAAAACGACATGGAAAGCAGCATGGCCGCGTGCACGGCGAAAAAGAGCATCAACGACAGAGTTGGAGGGGTATGCCCATCGAGCCTCGCTGAGGTCTCACTGGAGTCAATGGGCTATCTTGCCGACGTAGCCTTGCTGCTTTTGCCGCCCCTTCACGGCAGCTCAACCTGCGCTCCTGTCATGGCACCTGCTGCTCTTGCTGCACAGAGCGATGCGCTGCTAGTGTCGGGTCTGCTCCCCAACATGCTGCAGCTGCTCATCTTATGCATGCAGGAAGCCTCCATAACATTAGAAAGGAGTATCTCGCTGATACAGCAGGAAATAAGCGGGATTGCTGCTGCTACCGCCGCCGCCGTCGCCGGTGCTAGTGCTGTACCTCAGTCCACCTCTGTTCTTCCAGGGTTAATAGACGAAGTCACTGATATTTCCAATAATAGCGCTCCACCTAATTTTTCGATCCTCAGTAACCTCTCCGCTAGGTGAGTGAGTGGATTCTGTGAACCGAGTGACATCAACTGTGTTTTTGTGGCGACACTAAGTGAGGTCATAGTACACGTGTTCGATATTATTTCCCATCGTCACTTTCGAAAAGAAAATAAATATTCAGTTTTGATCATAGTTTGTTTTTATGAGTATTTGTTTTTTTGGTCATGCTTCAGAATTTCTCGGTTTGTGGCTCAAACTGTCCTGGCATTTCCTCGACTTTCGGACTACATTTGTCAGTTCCCCGGCTTTCTTTCTGGGCTTTTCACACTGCAGGACTTATGGCACAAGTACACGGCTGCTGCTGCTCTTGCTTGCTGTACTCCGGCCCAGCAGTCTGACCCTGCATTTAGTGACGAGCAACCTTTCGTGCGAGCCTCTGTATCAAGCACTGGAATAATCAGATCTGATGAAGGCTCGGATAGCACTGTTCCCGCCTCCGACGCCGCCGCCGCCCTCCAGCACGGTACAACTGCTGTCGCCCGACTGGTGTCCACCGCTGGGCAGCTGGTACAGCCGAGCGCCCTTATGGAAATCGTGTCGGTGCTGCTAGTGACCGCTGAGGCTGCTTGCTCCGATGTCCACCGCCATACCAGTGCAAGTGCCCAGAGCAAAGTGGCTTCAGATCAAGCCCAAACGCTTCCTCTGTCTGGTTTGCGGGATGCAATGGAGTCAATGGCGCTAGTAAGCAACGCTCAGTTAGCTGCTGTAGCTGCCGCCTTCAGACAGACCATGCGAGCAATCAACCAAAAAGCGGCAGTGAAACCGCTCGATATGAGCACGCGAGCTGCTTCTGCTCTTGCATATAGCTCTGATAGTGGCGGAGATGAAAAGAATGCTGCTTCTGCTGCCGCCGCCGTCAACAAGCCTCCACGGAGAAGTGTTTCTAACGGGACGGGTTGTACTCATCAACTCACACTGATTCTGACGGCACTTCTGCACTGTCTACAGGACTTGAGCAGTGGGGCGTTGAGAAACCCCCAGCTCAGACAGGCGTTGCAAGCCACGGAGACATCATCCATAGCTCCTGCACCTGCACTTGAACGCGCATCAGTTGAACTTGGGCACCATGCTGGTGCTGGTATGCGCGCACAGGCGGGTGGACTGCTGCAGCAGTGGGTCGGGCAGTTAAGCTCGACTGCCACTATGCAGCTGAGCGCTCTGGCCGAGGCAGCATCTGCATCTACCAATGGCTTGCAAGCCGCCGCCCCAGTTCGTCACAGCCAGGAAAGTTCTGGTTCTGCTTCTGCTGAGGAGGGGGAGGAGGAAAATAATGATGGACACCGCGAAGGAGGGGATGGTGGTGATTCTGTACAGGGAATTATGAAGCTATTCGAGCAAGTGAAGAAGCATGCCAAGACAATGCACGGGGTGTTACAAGGAGACTCATCAAGCAAAACAGACTGATTTCGATGATAATAATAATATCGATCGATGTGATGAAATCGATTTCCTCTCTACATTGAATGTTGAAGTTGCAGTTGAAGTTGGTGACGGAAGCCTGTGTTGAAGAATCATCCCTGCAGTATCTTTGAAGGCTTCCTGTTGGTTTTGACCCTTCATATAACCGTGTGACACTTTTGACCCGTCGCTAAATACTGATTCTGTCTATGAGACTTCTTTCATATTCGCATCAGTTTGATCATTTTGTTTATTCCATTTGATTATCCCACCTCTGTCTGCTGTAATTTTAAAACTTGTAGCAAGCATGTCACCCTCGGCGATGCATTTCGCCCAACTTGTCTTCTTTGCTGCCAGCGGTGCTATGGTCGTGCTCGCCGACGGCCACTGGCAGCAGATATTTAACTCTGAGTCACACCACCAAAATGAGACATTGGGTTCAACATCCTCTTCCTCCTCGGATGTGGTGGTTGAGGATACAGCAGGTGTAGCACATTACGTCACGATGGCTGCGGCGTTTCTTATCGTAGCTATCCCAGCAATCTTTGTCTTCGGAGCCGTGATGACGTGGTTCGGTAGGAAGCAACAGCACCTCAAGCGTGCAAGACTCGTTCATAGCCACATCCTCTCGAAGCAGTTAGCTAAAGATTTCGAGCTCAACAATACAGTTGCCGACTCTCCTATAGATGATTCGGATGATGAGACGTATGGAGCAGCGTTTCAGAAACGTCTGCGCGAAATAGAGGCGCAGGAAGCCAGTGCAACAGACCTTGAAGCTCCAACTACGCTCCCATTCAACCGGCAAAAGTGGCTCTTGTCAAATGCGCATTACTCTAAGATGGGGAAGCCCTTTCCCACTGATACACAAGTTAAAACAGATAACAAAATAGGGAAGGTAATCTCCACTACATAACTGATACGATTTGTAAAATATCTTACGCTACTTGATCTTATTTCCTGTAGGACGGTCATAGTAACTACATTTATCCTGGCATTAACTATTACTTCTCGTTAGATCTACTTCCCACGTGGGCCCATTGAGCAGGCTGCAAAGCTCTTCCGGGGCTCGCTGCCATCCGTGCCAGCCAAGCCTAATTCTACTGACACCAACTCAGATGCTGGTACCAGTGCTAGTAGCACACACCGCCAAGCAGTAGCAGTAGCAGTAGCAGATGAGCCCTCAACAGAGCAGTGCCCTCGATCGAACACTCCTGGTACATTACGTGATGTGACTGCTCGTGCTACTGGACCCGAGGATCATAGCAACGGCCCTCGCCAACACGGTCCATATCCCTTCACTAGGATATGTGGCACATATGCCAGCCCGGGGGGTAGCTACCAAAGTGACTGCATGGACTCAGACTCGAATTCGCTCCAACAGTCACGCAAGGCCCGTCAGCAGATTCTGAGTGTCTGATTCTGGGATTGACTAATTAAAACGATACTCCTACTATCCTCTGATGACGTAATAATTTGAAGACATAGTAATTTTCAAACGTCGGTCCCCACTATCATACTATCAAGCGCGATCAATAACAACATATAATTACATTCACGTGCTTGCAGCGTATAAGTACTTTACGTATCCATCGGCACTAGGATCATATGCATTCATCCTATACAGTGTTCCAGTATGCTACACGTTTGATGCATGCATTCACATCTTCTAATCGCATATAGAATAATGTGTCATTCTTCGTGTCACATCGTTCAGATGAGCGAAGCTAAATTTCCATAAATGTAAGAACATGATTGTAAGAACGGATGAGATTTATCGGTGGGTTCCATGAATTCGATTATTTCGAGCTTAGTTTGAGAGTGATCACAATAATAAGCAGATAAATCTCGCGAGTAAAACCAACACCTAAAGGTGAAATCAGGCCAACTCGAGCTTTCCTCAGCATCGAGCGATAAAGATAACAGGTATGAACGGTTCAATTGCGATATCCTTTCATATGCCCATGTCGCAAATATATGTGCTATTCATAACATCCATAATCATACAATAGCTCAAAATTTTGTCACTCGGTATATATACCAACTGAATTCCAGAAGGTACCCGGTGAGCGCGTATGTATGGGAATTTTATACGCCATTCTAATAGACACAATTTATACAATGATGTAGTATATACTCGATATTCCTCAACAAAGGCGGATAGACCAAATCGCCCTTACATTTTCACTCCTCCCATACATTTTGACAATCATTGCATCACCACCACCACCATCATCATCATGTTCATCAGCTGATCGTGCAGCACTTGTCGTAGGCACCCTGCAGAACTTCATCAATCTCATGAAACTGGATAGTCTTATCCCAACCGCAGCTCGCAATGAGCGAAATCGTCTTGAGGGGAGCATCTACTTGTTTGGAGGAACCACCCGTAGAGGGTATAATCACAGCGGCGGTGTCGATGCCACGCACGCTGACGCTGTGCCATTTCATAGACTTGATTTGCTTGCCAGTGACAAGGTTCCACAGACGGATGGTGGCGTCTTCACTGCAGGAGACGATGATCGGTGTGCCAGGGGTGATGCCACCAGGGGCGTGGCTGCGAGCTCGGATCAGAGAGACTTCGTAGACACAGGCACTATGCCCTAGTAGCTCGAACAGCAGGTGCCCGGACTTGTAATCCCACACTTTCACCGTCAGATCTCGGCTCCCCGAAACTATAACCAGGGATTTCTCGTCCTCGGTTTTTTTCTGTGCCGGGTTGATGCCGGGTAAAATCCCAGACTCGCCGTCAGATATTGGGATGAGACTCGAAATGCCAGAGAAAGCACCGGCAACTACCGAGTTGATTTCGTCATCATGTCCTTCGTACATCCGTATATGTATACCGGAGAGCAGCTCCCACACTCGGATCTTTTTATCAGCACCACCGGAAAAGACCAATGGATTATCCGAGAGCGGATTCAGGATGAAAACGGTCAGTATCTTGTCAGTGTGGCCTTTGAAGTTCATCAGCTTTTTCCCTGTCTTTCCGTTCCAACTCCGCATCGATCCGTCCCCAGATGTCGAGACTATGATGACATCACCGCTCTGCCGCACAGCTATTGCCACTGCCCAGATGGGGCTCTTATGAGCTCGGATGGAGTGCAGGCACTTTCCAGTATCCAGATCCCATATCTTCAGCTGCTGGTCCCTGGATCCCGAAGCCACGAGTGTCTTAAGCTTCTTCTTTCGAGGTATATTGTCCCCATCATCATCCTCACCCTGTTCACTGCTCTCGACTCGTTCGTAGAAGTAAAAAGGGTTGGACACGGCTAGTGATATAACACGGTCGGTATGGCCTTCGAGAGAGGGGAACTGCTTACCGTCAAGCAGACTGTGGATGTGCACAGTACTATCAGCACTGGCACAGAGCACCTTGGGGTTATTGCCCTGTGCGATACGGATGGCGTTCAGATACGCCGTAGTGCGGATCATCGGAGTGAACTCGCCCCGAGAGCTCAAAGATAGGCTCGGCGTTTTGTTAGCTGTTAGCAGTTCCGTAGGTCGAGAGTTCAACTGCCCTGCTCCTGCCTCACCCATAGGCTCGTCTCGAGCTGCTCCGGATGGGTGGTTTGCCACAGAGGCGAAGTTAGAGAAACGCGCGCTGCCTGCCACCATTGTCTTCATCTTCCGACCTCTATTATCTCCATCGTCACCATCGTCATCATCATCGTCACCACCGTCACTTCCTGCAGCAATGCCATCACCGTCACCACGGGACCCCTTCGATGTCTTCGATGTCTTAGAGGTTTTAGAGGTCTTCGAAGTGCGAGACATGCCTCCAGCTGTAGAATCGTCACGGATGTCGATCTCCAAGGCTGAATCTTGACGGCTACCGCGCCGACTACCCAAGCCAGGACCTTCACCGTCGTCATCCTGTTCAACATTTTCCACGGCACCTGCTGATCGCCTTTTACCATGCTCGTCGGCATCCTCGTCATCCTTGCTGTTGCCATTCTCAGCAGCAGCAAATGAAGGAGAGGACGGAGAGGTGGGACTATCAAGCGTTTTTGGCGCGCTGAAACCCTTGGCTGACTTCGACTTCTTCTTGATGAAGGATGCTGTAGTGACAAGCGGGGGGCGTACATAATCTGCCTTAGGGGAGGTTGCCTGACTTCCCGGTCTACTATTACTAGGGCTGTCTGCACTGCCCCTCTTACTGCCCCCTGTTGCGTCGGGACTCGACACGCGCACCTTTCTTTCTGCTCCTGAACCCGCAGAGGACGGTGGGGGCGAGGTTGAGCTTCCCTCACCACTGCCACGATGGCTGCTGCTGGCGTTTTGAGGTAGCGGTGAGCCGCTGCCTGATGCAATTATCTTGCTCACTGCAGCCGCAGTTACAGCTGCCTGTGAGTCTGAGTCAAGCGGCGTCGGTGACACACGAGCGCGGCTAAACATGTTGCTCTTGCTTCCGGTACGATTCATGGACGACATTGGCGAAAGGTTCGCTTGTGCAGAGCGCACACCGTTGAGGTTCTCCGCCAGGTCTTCTTTCGGGCTACGCTGTGGAGGGCTGCTTGGCGGGTTACTACTGTTTTGGCCCGTCGCGGTAGTGGTATTCGTCTCCGTGCTGCTATTACCCGTGACCATTCCAGCGCCACCTAAACTAGATTGCGCTTTCTGGTTGACTCTGTTGATCAGTTCTTCTAAGGATGGTGCTTCACCCGCCTCACCAACATCGACTGACGTGGTGAACGTTACATCTGCTGTCTTTTCGGCCGCTTTAGCTTTCTTTTTCTTCTTTTTCTCTGGCTGTTGTTTAGATACCTCCTCTTTTCCCCCTTCCCCTGCATCTCCCTCTCTTCCTCCCTCTCCTCCTCCTTTTCCTTGCTCTATCTGCTTCCGTCTATCTTTATCGTGTTCAATATTATAATCGAAATCATCAAAGGTGAAAGCCTGTGCGGCTGCGACACCTTCCGAGCTCGGGTCGAACGTCACTGTCTGGTCACCTATCGTCGACGAGCTCATTCGCCTTTGCTTCGCGCTACTTGCTCCATCTTTAGCTTTTTTCTTCTTCTTCTTCGGAGTTTTCTCACTCTGCGAGACTAAGGGTTGGGAGCCTTTTTCTCCCCTTCCCTCTCCGACGGTGTGACTTTCCCCACCATCATCCGTGCCTTCTATTTCAAAGTCGGGGTGGTGACGAGGATCGTCCATCTCCTTAGTGTCACCTTCCTTGCCAGCTTTCTTCTTCTTCTTTTTCTTTTTCTCGCCTCCCTCACCATCTTCCCCCGCAGCACCCGCGTCTCCGTCGGCATCGCCACCTTCTTCCTCACCTCCTTTCTTCTTCTTCTTTTTCTTCTTCTTCTTTTTCGCACTGATTGCGTCATCTTCTCTAGCGGTCTCAATACCATCGGTTTCATCGTCATCGCCATCTGCCCCCTTTGCCATTATCTTTTTCTTCTTTTTCTTCTTCGTTGTGCCGTCTTCTTCTCCCTCTCCTTCATTAATAGCATCGGTGCCGTCACCTGTCTTTTTCTTCTTCTTTTTCTTCTTAGTCTTGGAAGCGGCATTATTTTCCTCTCCCTCGTTTAAAAAGTTGTCGATAGAAACTGTACGTTTCTTTGGGGATGTGACAAAGCTACCAGGACTGCGTGGATTACGAATCTTAGCGACGTCATCTCCGGAATTGAAGCTGCTGACATCACTTATACTGCCCAAGCTGTCCATGTCGCCGAAGCTTTCCACCCCTACACTATCATCATCACTCCAAACAAGATCGTCGTCCATGCCCGTATTTAATAGATAATATATTTATTATGTGGCCCAGTCTGAGAGTAATTAAAATGGCTTGGCGTTCATAGTATCCTCTTGTATCACCGTCCGATACGGTAGATTATACACAGGATCACACCGTTGGCTAGTCCAGTTCAATAAGTCTCTAGCGATTCTTATTTTCTAAGCTGAGACGAATGCGAATGAACGGTATATAAAGATATTGCTGTTGTCTGTAAATTTTTGGCTTGCCACGTACATGATAAAAATCCCGCACCCACTCAAGAGGCCGTTGTGTGCAAGTGGAATATAGGATTTGCTAAAGTTAATAAAATTACAAAAATAATTATAAACCATTTACTATGAAACAAATAAATCCTCAAACCGTTGTAAGTACAGATAAAAGTAATTGCAAACATGCTGCTTTTCCGATATGCCGTTACGGCAGCTGGCTGCGAACGAAAATTTCAGCGTCGTTGATCGGTCATGTAGGATGCTAGATTCATATAATTTCATCGGTATCAGCAGATATGTAAATAAGAAACATAACAATGCGTAATGTACTGTACCCAGTGCATTTATTGCTGCAAAAGGTATAACTCCAGCAGCCGGGGCCCGCCGGCATCTCCCACGGGTGTCTGATTTTCATCCATGATCGAAATATGCCAAAACTTATGATAGCATAACTTATTATGATAACTCAAATTTAATTAACTTTTAACTTTTAACAAAGGAGTTAAGTGGTTGTATAATGATTATAACCGTGATAAGGGCGATTGCTGCTATATACGTGGTGATACTGCTGCTATCTGCTGCAACTAGTTCACGTCCATAATCATAGCCACACCAGCCAGCACCCACTTCCCGGCGGCAGCCTTTGTCTTGAGCTGGGCACAGAAGACGAATGTGGGTCCGCGGAACTCCGTCTTGTAAGTGGGACAGACGTAATAGCCCTGCGAGACGTCCACCTTGTCCGCAGCAAGTGCCTTCACGTTGATGATGGGCATGCGGCAGAACATCTCCTTCGGCTTAGAGCGTTCGAGCACACCGCCGTTCACGTCCCAGCGCGCTCCCTGTAAGTTCAAACCTGAGATGTACGCACCGTCGCGTGAGTTGCCTTCGATCTCCTCCACGGTCAGTTTCTTAGTGACATCTGTCCAGGTGACCAGCTTGTCCAGCTCCCACTGGTTCTTCTGCGCTGTCACTTGGCAAATGGCAGTTAGGAAGGACTGAGGATTGTAAAGGCCAGAAAGCCAAGTTACCTGTATAGATATTTGAAAAAAGATCAGAGGGTGAAAAATGGAAATTCGTTATATAATTAATTCCCCAGTTTAAGTCAACAAAAATATTGAATTTTAAAAAAATGTTTTAGGAGCACTTGCAAACATAAATAAATAAAAATATAATAATCATTATGTTCGTTACCTTAGGGATCTCAGCAGGGTTATTCTGCCACTCCTCCAGTTGCGCGAGTCGCTGCAGGAAGTCCGTCAGCCACGTCGATAGCGGGCGCAGCGAGGGCCACGCGCGCTTCTGCCAGGTAGTGGGAATACGATCCAGGTACAGAGACGTCTTGAGCGCATCCATTGCGTCAGACATGGTGAGCTCTCCTGCAAACCCCAGCTGCAGCTCCTTCAGTGACCGCATCATCTCGGAGAGCAAGATGTTCATCACGTCCATCTCCTGCATGAATACATTCTGGTACGGCCCTTGCTCCTCTAGACTACGAGCAATGTCCTCCACGTCGAATTTCTTCTCGCCGAAGCGGTCCAGAATATCTACCGTGGTGGCGGCGGCAACCTCATCGGGGGACATTGCTCCTTCGCCCGAGCTCGCTTCCCGATCCTGTAGCTCCAGAATGGTGCCCAGGATGCGGTTGGATTGCGTGGTGCGGAAGTCGATCTCTGCATTGGGGTGCAGCCCGAAGGCGATGGGTGTGTCTTGCGTCAAGGTAGTCTCGATATGCTCGAGATACTTGTCGTACGCCGTCGGCGCGGGACACATGAAGGACACATTCTTCTCCTCGTCATTGTATGGGTACATCTCAGTCTCGTCCAGCAGCTCATCCTTCATGTAGAAATCGAGATAGGTGTTCGCCAGCAGCCGGTCGAAGTCATTCACGATGTGCCCGCCATACATGATCTCACCGAAGATGTACTTCAGATCTGCCCATGGAATCTTGCCACCTCCCGAGCTGTCCATGTAGTTCTGCAGCACCACTGCGGAGTCGCGAAGGTCGCCGATTGAGAATGGGTACATCATATTGAAGCCCATGGGACCGTACTGCTTGCGCTCTAGCATAATAGCGTGGAAATGGCACAACCCAAACAGAATGCTCTTCATCTTACTGTCGAAGTCCTCGAAGGTCTCCTTGTTCAGAGAGGCGAAGGCACGCTTGATATTGGCCTTCAAGCCTGCAGGCGGCTCGTTCGTGATCTTAATGCAGCGATTGAGCAGACCAATGGGGATGGAGTTGGCCGCGTCAGACGACAGGAACAGCCGGAACTTCTGGTGCGACCCTTCTAGCGCGAACTCATCCAATCGCTTCTCGAGCTCGATCAGCCAGCGAGGCATGAGATGCACGTTGTTGAGTACCACCCAGTGGCCCTGGCGGTGTGCCATTTCGAGATTGCGCATGGCAACCACGTCCTGGCCCTGGCCCATGGACACATTGTGGTAGGACTCACCGGGGATGAAGCCGTACTTCTGCGCCAGATTATCGAGGTCGCCCATGACGTTCGCGCCGGGAGATAAGATGAAGTAGATGGGCACCGTGGGCGTAGAGTCGCCGAGACAAGAGTCCAGGATGGCGACGCTACTTAGCGCGCTGTCGCAGTCGGCGTAGGCATTTCCATCGGGGAGCACGACGCGGATAAACTCAGTGAGTGCCGTAGCGACTCGGTCAGGCCGTAAGCAACGCACCACCAGCATCTTCTGGAAGGGCGTGCGGTCCAGGCCAGCCCAGTCTAGAGGGAGCTTCTCATTCTCAGGCGTGATGCAGTTGAACCACTCGCGGAAGCGTGGAGATGCCTCGACAATGTCGGAGGGCAGTTTCTGGAACTCCTCGAGGTCCGACAAGGCGAGGGTGCTATCCCATGCTGGTTTGGGTAGCCACGCCACTGGATTATCCTCACCTTCCTTACGAGGGCCGCGGAGCAAGAATTGGAAATGCAGCTCGTTGAGCATGTTGTCTTCACCCAAGTTGCCTCGTTTCATTAGGTTGAACGTCAGCTGCGACAGGAAGATCAACTTGTGTCGCACGAAGAGGCCGCGGCTAACCATGGTGTAGATGGTGATACGTAGACTAGACCGCAGGTTCATCACGCGGTCGCCAGGCTTCTCCGCAGGCACGGCACGCTCTATGGACTTGTAGAAGTAGGCGACGAAACTATCAAGCGAGTATTGGTACATGTGCTCGATGTTGCAGAGCTTGGTGAGCAGGAAGTAAAGCATGGCTCCCTCGGAAGCTACGGGACGATAGATCTCGCGGGCGAGGTTGATATCAATCTCGGTCTTCTTTCCCTCGGCCACAGCAGCCGCGATCTCCTTAGCAGCAGCTTTCGTAGCTTCCAACCCTTCAATCAGTGGAACATCACTGAGGATGTCCTCGGGGGCGTTGGCGAGTCTCTCAAGCAGATCGTCCTCAAGCTGCACGAGCTGGATCTTGTACTGCTGGAAGGCAGCGGTCAGTGCCTGCGCCTTCTCCTCCAGCTCAGGGCGCTCAGCTCCCACCACCTTGGCGAGCAACTGATCCTCCAACCCACGCTCCGTAGCGATGAAGTTGATTAAGGTACACTGCGCGGCAATCTCGGGCTTGTAGTGTGGGTTCGAGAGCTTGGTCTGCAGGTAGAGGCGGAATTTGTTGTCGTATTCAACCTCCTCGCCGCCGAAGCGCAAGTACAACGCGCGGCCCTTACGGTACACTGCGCGGGAGAGCACAGGGTCCATTGTCGCGTCAATGTCCTCCGTAAGATTCTCAATGATAATGACGCGACCGTTGAGGATCGCCTGCTCCACCTTGCGTTGCCAGCCTTTCTGGTTGAGCTGGAAGACTTCAAGGCCGTTGGCCTCCTCCTTCTGACGCAGCCACTTGATGCCCTGCTGCTGGGGATCGATGAGCAGCGGCCACCGCTTACAGTTGGTGATTATGGAACCGTTCTCAATGGAGATGCGATCAGCCGGCAGGCCCTCGGATATCATCTTGGCGTTGTTGCCGTCGTTGGTAAGGATGGAGAGTGGGTCCACGTCAGGCGTAAGCGGGATCTGGCGCTCAATTAGGTCCACCGTCCAGGTGTTCTTCCAAAGGTAGTCTCTATTCGGCTGGTCGAACGATCCCACATAAGACACGAATCCTGCCGCAAGCATGCAGTCGCCGATGAGTGTCGTGGATGCGTCGCGGAGCTGATCAATCTCGCGTCCCCATCGCTCATTCTCAGACGACAGTCCTCCCACCAGACGTTCTGCCAGGCCGAGACGCGCCTGTCCAGCAGCAGCCTGGGCCTCTACTTCGTTCTTCTCATCCGTAGCCTCCTGGAACTTGTCACCTAGTGCCTTGAGCTTCGCATCGACTGCAGCCACGACCGACTGGGCGGCAGCCAGCGACTGCTCAGCGGCCTCCTTGGATGCACGAGCCTCCTCCAGCTGGTCCATGAGAGGCTTCACCTTCACATAAATGCGGTTGAACTTCACAATGTTCACCACCCAGTTACAGAGATTCGCCGCGGCCATCGACTTGGACTCCATGAGCTTGGCATCGAAGATCTCGTTAGAGATGAAAGGTTCCAGTCGCTTAATGTCTTCCTCCGTCATATCCTCGCCGCGGTATGCCTGAAGCTTGCCCTTGAACTGGTCCACGTTTGCCATCATCTTCTTGGCGCGGGTCCCACTTGAAGTTCTTATACTCACGCTCGATGAGGATGAGCACAGCGGAGGTGATCAGGTCCACACCAGACGGGGGAGACGACAGTGATTTAAGCTCTGTGAGCATGCTCTTGCTCAAACAGTCAACGGCATCCTTGGCGGCTTCCATTGCAGGCTTGGCCTCGGCAAGTTCACCCTCAGCCTGGGCTTCAATGGCAGCAGCGGAAGCTGTCGCAGCTGCAGCCTTCTCAGCCTCATCGTTGGCGATGGCATTCTGCACATCAGCATCAGCACGCTGCACACCAATCTCCTCGAGTAGGTTGTTGGTGGCGACTTGTTTCTCCGCGACGACCTCCATGCGGTGCGTCAGATCGATCTGTAGTTCTGCCACATCAGCGGCAGTCTTGCGCAGCGTCGAGAGACCCACATCAAGACGATCGATCAGACGATTGACGTTGGCGCGTTTGATATCGAGCAGGTACTTGTAGAATCCAATCAACTCCAGGTATGATTTGGGCGTGACGTAGTTGTAGCGACCCTGCGTCTCGAGGTACTTTTTGGAACGGTCCGTCACTGACAGATGTTCTTCTGCCATGTGCACAGCCAGGCCTGCCCGAATCTCCTCAGCTGGAAGCTCCACCTCTTCGAGAAACTTCTCTGCTACGGAGATGAGGGCATCTCTGGGCCAGGGGTGGAAGAAATCAATGGCAGTGTTCATGATGAGTGCTGGGAAGCGACGGGCACGGATACGGAAAAGGTCCCCTACTGGAGAGAAGCACAGCACCACGTGGAGGTTGGCGCGCACGCGGGATATGAGGAAGGCAAGCATCGCCTCGGGAAGGTCGGGGATACCCTGAGACTTAGCCTCGTTACGAAGCGCGCCCAACATGCCATCAATCTCATCCTTCGCGAACAAGCCAGAAATCCAGCCTGACGACAAGATGGCATTGATGTAGATGAGGAATCGCTCATCGACGACCTGCGTGTCTGTCATCAGGTAGAGGATTTGGATACCCTTCACACCTGCTTGTTTAAACATCTCACGGAATGCCTCGAGGAGATCGTCGACCTTGAAGGAACCTGTGACTTGCAGCTGCCGCACTTCGTAGTTGTTGATGTAGGCGGCCAAACGAGACAGCGACTGCTTACCGGAACCTCCTACACCAATCAGCATGGCGTTACCCTGCGAGTTGGAGATGATACGACTGATGCGGGTGATGTGCTCCGCAGCCTGCTCGAATAGCACGAGGTCCATCATAGCATTGCTCTCGTTATACTCCAACAGCTTTGAGTCGACCATCTTCTTCAGCTGTTCTGTGCTCTCGATGGGTAAGTACGCTCCGGTGTTGGAGTTCACGAAGTTCGTGTAGATGATGGGGCTGGAGAAGAACTCGTCTTGGTTACTGATACCCAGGTTCTTCTTCATGACCTCGCGTAGCAAGCCCTCATACACCTCAAGCTCCGGTGTTGTGAAGAAACGGTCGGAGATAACGCGTGCGAATTCGTGCATCCAGATCTTGACCACATGATTAAATGAGGTGTATTCTGACTGTTTCATGAGGCAGATACCCTGGAAAATATTCGTAAGCTCGCGAAGACTCTGTATACAAAACCAAAAAAAATAACGACCGAATACACACACAAAATAATAAATAAATAAACTACCGACAAGATGGTGGCAAAGTTTCCCACTTGCTGCGGGTTCCTCATTAAAAAAAAGAGTACTTACCCAATTGTACGTGAACTTCACAGCCGAGGGGAGGAACTTCTTGGATACATCTTCATAGAGCTGCAGCGAAGCATCTACAACTTTGTCGACGCAATCTACCACTTGCTGTGCGAACCCTTGCACGTGACCGGCCATGAGCGAGCGGAAGATGGTGGTGAGGTCTTGTCTCGAAGGCATCAGGCACGCAAAAGTGGCGAAATGGCGCTGGGCACGCTCGCACACCGTGAACGAACCAGCAGTCGGGTTCATCGCCGTGATGTACTGGATATCAACCAGCTCTTTTCTCAGACCAAGGTCGGTGCGGTCGAAGATGGTGCCGTAGGACATGTGCTGCGTGAGCAGTGCGATGGAGTTCTGCGTTCCGTACTCTTCGATGTAGGGCAGGTTCAGGTCATCGATGAAGAAGATCAGTCTCTTGGAGGCGGGGGGACCGAAGCGGCGACCAGAACGCTTGTCGATGGGCAGCTCGATCTCCTGCTGAAGGCGTTTACTGTCAGTGTAGTAACTCATGTTGATGTTGGCGCTGAGGAATCCATCCACGTCTTTGTCTAGCCCAGATAGGTACTGGCTGATGATGGAGGTCTTGCCTGAACCAGATCCCACCAGCATGCAATGCCGACCTTTCTTGGCCAGCATGTTCATCAAAAATGTCAGTCGCACAGTGTCAGAGGTCGGGACGAACAGCTGCACGAAAGGTGTTTCTCCTGGCCCTGCACCAATAGGTATCGGTTGATATTCGGGCACCTTTTCACTCCATGGTTTAAACTCGTCAGTGTCAAACGACCAGAAGTAGTCGAAGCACGTTTCCTCTTTCGGGAACTTCTGCCCAAACGTCATGCTGAAAGTCTCGCTGAAGTGCTTGCGGAAGTCACCACCTTTATCTACCACCATCGGGCCGCCAAAAGCCCACATAACGCAGAAAATAAACAGGTTCTCCATTACGTCATGCCCTTTCTTCTCGTAGGGTATTGTTTCCAACAAACCTTCCAAAAGATAAACAACAGTTGAGACTTTGTTTAGAAGATACATTGGAGTACACTCCTTAAAGCCCTTGCGAATGGACTCGTTGGTGGCATCGATGTACTTGTCGAACAAACCCGGCAGCAGCTGCTTCTCCAAACCCGACGGATCAAGGCCTGCCAAATCGCGCTTGGCTATCCAACTCTCAACGAAAGGTTTCCAACCAATATCAGATTCGTTGATGTAGAGGATGCCCGCTCGGGACACCGTGGCCGGGGTGGCGTTCTTTAGAGAGTTGATCTCGAAGACCATGCGCATTGCATCGGACAGAGGGATGCGCTCGTTGGATACCAGGGTCAATACCTTGTTGTCGTCCATCACGGTGTTCATCGACTCGATCCACACTGCGTCGATATCACCATCGAGTACCACCCACTTGTAGGTCTGATGATCATGGTAGCCCTGCTCGGAGATGTTCTTGGCCATGCCTCTCATGATGATGGAGAGCACACCATCCTTCCAGTCCTTCGAAAGAGTCATATAGCCATACAGCTCATCACCCGTGACCGACTTCGGGTTCACCGGCTCGTAGATACAGGTGCGCTTAGGCTTGTATGCCATCTTCTCCATGTCCCAGTTGTGTGTGTTGACCAACGTGCGCCAGATGGTGGTCTTACCGCAACCAGTGGGGCCCAACAACATTACCGAGTGACGCACATCGAGCAGCTCCTGGAACTGCAGCACCTTGAGGATGAAGCCATCGTCAACCTGTAGCTTCTCCTCCTTGGTGACGATCTTCACCACTTTCTTCAGCTCGTCGTTCACTTTCAGCTGTGCATCCAGTCCCATGAAGAGATCAGCAATCAGACGAAGGAAGATTGGCGTGTCTTGAGCAGGGATTTTAGGGGTGTTGAAATCACGAAGGGCGCGCATGAGCAGCTCGTCTTCATTCTTATCAGGCTCCCCACGCTTCAGTGATCCAGCCACACGCAGCACAGACTTAACTGCACGCAGACCCCAATCGTAGTGTGCTTGCTTGGAGAGAAGCTCGCTAGACAGCTCGTACAGTGTCACAAACTTAACTGAGAGTACACGAGCTCCTTGGAAGCCCTCGGACATGAGCATGTTCTCGCAGATGAGCTTCAGATCAGGTCTGATCATTGCGCAGGAGCGGAAGAGAACCTTCAAGTTCTCGGGCAGCTCCGTGCGGCCGGCGTAACCAGGATTCATAGTGATGAAGAACCCGCAGGTTGGAGTCAATGAGATCATATCGCCCTCGAACATGAAGTTACCCACCTTCTCAGGGGGCAGGCCTGGGGCTAGGTGCTGGAACTCAGGCTCACGGTTGGCTACGACTGCGAGCTTCTTGATGCAGTCTTGCACAGTCTTGACCTGGGTGGCAACCACGGACAACACCTCGATGGAGATACGGTTGAACTCGTCGAAGCATCCCCAG
>CAXIWF010001211.1:0-32239 GCA_964036045.1 Eutreptiella sp. 'Long Island Sound 2002' | reverse complement strand
CGGAAAATTCTCGGAAAATTCTCGGAAAATTCTCGGAAAATTCTCGTAAAATTCTCGGAAAAATCTCGGAAAATTCTCGGAAAATTCTCGGAAAATTCTCGGAAAATTCTCGGAAAATTCTCGGAAAATTCTCGGAAAATTCTCGGCAAATTCTCGGAAAATTCTCGGAAAATTCTCGGAAAATTCTCAGAAAATTCTTGGAAAAATCTCGGAACATTCTCGGAAAATTCTCGGAAAATTCTCCGAAAATTCTCGGAAAATTCTCGGGAAATTCTCGGAAAATTCTCGGAAAATTCTCGGAAACTTCTCGGAAAATTCTCGGAAAATTCTCGGAAAATTCTCGGAAAATTCTCGGAAAATTCTCGGAAAATTCTCGGAAAATTCTCGGAAAATTCTCGGAAAATTCTCGGAAAATTCCCGGAAAATTCTCGGAAAATTCTCGGAAAATTCTCGGAAAATTCTCGGAAAATTCTCGGAAAATTCTCGGAAAATTCTCGGAAAATTCTGGGAAAAATCTCGGAACATTCTCGGAAAATTCTCGGAAAATTCTCCGAAAATTCTCGGAAAATTCTCGGAAAATTCTCGGAAAATTCTCGGAAAATTCTCGGTAAATTCTCGGAAAATTCTCGGAAAATTCTCGGAAAATTCTTGGAAAATTCTCAGAAAATTCTCGGAAAATTCTCGGAAAATTCTCGGAAAATTCTCGGAAAATTCTCGGAAAATTCTCGGAAAATTCTCAGAAAATTTTCGGAAATCGTCGGATAATTCTCGGAAAATTCTCAGAAAATTTTCAGAAAATTCTCGGAAAATTCTCGGAAAATTCTCAGAAAATTCTCGGAAAATTCTCGGAAAATTCTCGGAAAATTCTCAGAAAATTCTCGGAAAATTCTTGGAAAATTCTCGGAAAATTCTCAGAAAATTCTCGGAAATTCTCCGATAATTCTCGGAAAATTCTCAGAAAATTCTCGGAAAATTCTCGGAAAATTCTCAGAAAATTCTCGGAAAATTCTCGGAAAATTCTCGGAAAATTCTCGGAAAATTCTCGGAAAATTCTCGGAAAATTCTCGGAAAATTCTCGGAAAATTCTCGGAAAATTCTCAGAAAATTCTCGGAAATTCTCGGATAATTCTCGGAAAATTTTCAGAAAATTCTCGGAAAATTCTCAGAAAATTCTCAGAAAATTCTCGGAAAATTCTCGGAAAATTCTCCGAAAATTCTCGGAAAATTCTCCGAAAATTCTCGGAAAATTCTCGGAAAATTCTCGGAAAATTCTCCGAAAATTCTGGGAAAATTCTCGGAAAATTCTCGGAAAATTCTCGGAAAATTCTCGGAAAATTCTCGGAAAATTCTCGGAAAAATCTCGGAAAATTCTCGGAATATTCTCATAAAATTCTCGGAAAATTCTCGGAAAATTCTCAGAAAATTCTCGGAAAATTCTCGGAAAATTCTCGGAAAATTCTCGGAAAATTCTCGGAAAATTCTCGGAAAATTCTCAGAAAATTCTCGGAAAATTCTCGGAAAATTCTCGGAAAATTTTCAGAAAATTCTCGGAAATTCTCGGATAATTCTCGGAAAATTTTCAGAAAATTCTCGGAAAATTCTCGGAAAATTCTCAGAAAATTCTCGGAAAATTCTCAGAAAATTCTCCGAAAATTCTCGGAAAATTCTCGGAAAATTCTCGGAAAATTCTCGGAAAATTCTCGGAAAATTCTCGGAAAATTCTCAGAAAATTCTCGGAAAATCCTCGGAAAATTCTCGGAAAATTCTCGGAAAATTCTCGGAAAATTCTCAGAAAATTCTCGGAAAATTCCCGGAAAATTCTCGGAAAATTCTCGGAAAATTCTCGGAAAATTCTCGGAAAATTCTCGGAAAATTCTCGGAAAAATCTCGGAAAATTCTCGGAAAATTCTCGGAAAATTCTCGGAAAATTCTCGGAAAATTCTCAGAAAATTCTCGGAAAATTCTCGGAAAATTGACGGAAAATTCTCGGAAAATTCTCGGAAAATTCTCGGAAAATTCTCGGCAAATTCTCGGAAAATTCTCGGAAAATTCTCGGAAAATTCTCGGAAAATTCTGGGAAAAATCTCGGAACATTCTCGGAAAATTCTCGGAAAATTCTCCGAAAATTCTCGGGAAATTCTCGGAAAATTCTTGGAAAATTCTCGGAAAATTCTCGGAAAATTCTCGGAAAATTCTCGGAAAATTCTCGGAAAATTCTCAGAAAATTCTCAGAAAATTCTCGGAAAATTCTCGGAAAATTCTCGGAAAATTCTCGAAAATTCTCGGAAAATTCTCGGAAAATTCTCAGAAAATTCTCGGAAAATTCTCGGAAAATTCTCGGAAAATTCTCGGAAAATTCTGGGAAAAATCTCGGAACATTCTCGGAAAATTCTCGGAAAATTCTCCGAAAATTCTCGGGAAATTCTCGGAAAATTCTCGGAAAATTCTCGGAAAATTCTCGGAAAATTCTCGGAAAATTCTCGGATAATTCTCGGAAAATTCTCGGAAAATTCTCGGAAAATTCTCGGAAAATTCTCGGAAAATTCTCGGAAAATTCTCGGAAAATTCTCGGAAAATTCTCAGAAAATTCTCGGAAAATTCTCGGAAAATTCTCGGAAAATTCTCGGAAAATTCTCGGAAAATTCTCGGAAAATTCTCGGAAAATTCTCGGAAAATTCTCGGAAAATTCTCGGAAAATTCTCGGAAAATTCTCGGAAAATTCTCGAAAAATTCTCGGAAAATTCTCGGAAAATTCTCAGAAAATTCTCGGAAAATTCTCAGAAAATTCTCGGAAAATTTCCGGAAAATTCTCGGAAAATTCTCGGAAAATTCTCGGAAAATTCTCGGAAAATTCTCGGAAAATTCTCAGAAAATTCTCGGAAAATTCTCGGAAAATTCTCCGAAAATTCTCGGAAAATTCTCGGAAAATTCTCGGAAAATTCTCGGAAAATTCTCGGAAAATTCGCGGAAAATTCTCGGAAAATTCTCGGAAAATTCTCGGAAAATTCTCGGAAAATTCTCGGAAAATTCTCAGAAAATTCTCGGAAAATTCCCGGAAAATTCTCGGAAAATTCTCGGAAAATTCTCGGAAAATTCTCATAAAATTCTCGGAAAATTCTCGGAAAATTCTCGGAAAATTCTCCGAAAATTCTCGGAAAATTCTCGGAAAATTCTCGGAAAATTGACGGAAAATTCTCGGAAAATTCTCGGAAAATTCTCGGAAAATTCTCGGAAAATTCTCGGAAAATTCTCGGAAAATTCTCGGAAAATTCTCGGAAAATTCTCGGAAAATTCTCGGAAAATTCTCGGAAAATTCTCAGAAAATTCTCGGAAAATTCTCGGAAAATTCTCGGAAAATTCTTGGAAAATTCTCGGAAAATTCTCGGAAAATTCTCGGAAAATTCTCGGAAAATTCTCGGATAATTCTCAGAAAATTCTCGGAAAATTCTCGGAAAATTCTCGGAAAATTCTCGGAAAATTCTGGGAAAATTCTCGGAAAATTCTCGGAAAAATCTCGGAAAATTCTCGGAAAATTCTCGGAAAATTCCCGGAAAATTCTCGGAAAATTCTCGGAAAATTCTCGGAAAATTCTCGGAAAATTCTCGGAAAATTCTCGGAAAATTGACGGAAAATTCTCGGAAAATTCTCTGAAAATTCTCGGAAAATTCTCGGAAAATTCTCGGAAAATTCTCGGAAAAATCTCGGAAAATTCTCAGAAAATTCTCGGAAATTCTCGGATAATTCTCGGAAAATTTTCAGAAAATTCTCGGAAAATTGTCGGAAAATTCTCAGAAAATTCTCGGAAAATTCTCGGAAAATTCTCCGAAAATTCTCGGAAAATTCTCGGAAAATTCTCGGAAAATTCTCGGAAAATTCTCGGAAAATTCTCGGAAAATTCTCGGAAAATTCTCGGAAAATTCTCGGAAAATTCTCGGAAATTCTCAGAAAATTCTCGGAAAATTCCCGGAAAATTCTCGGAAAATTCTCGGAAAATTCTCGGAAAATTCTCGGAAAATTCTCGGAAAATTCTCGTAAAATTCTCGGAAAAATCTCGGAAAATTCTCGGAAAATTCTCGGAAAATTCTCGGAAAATTCTCGGAAAATTCTCGGAAAATTCTCGGAAAATTCTCGGCAAATTCTCGGAAAATTCTCGGAAAATTCTCGGAAAATTCTCGGAAAATTCTGGGAAAAATCTCGGAACATTCTCGGAAAATTCTCGGAAAATTCTCCGAAAATTCTCGGAAAATTCTCGGGAAATTCTCGGAAGATTCTCGGAAAATTCTCGGAAACTTCTCGGAAAATTCTCGGAAAATTCTCGGAAAATTCTCGGAAAATTCTCGGAAAATTCTCGGAAAATTCTCGGAAAATTCTCGGAAAATTCTCGGAAAATTCTCGGAAAATTCCCGGAAAATTCTCGGAAAATTCTCGGAAAATTCTCGGAAAATTCTCGGAAAATTCTCGGAAAATTCTCGGAAAATTCTCGGAAAATTCTGGGAAAAATCTCGGAACATTCTCGGAAAATTCTCGGAAAATTCTCCGAAAATTCTCGGAAAATTCTCGGAAAATTCTCGGAAAATTCTCGGAAAATTCTCGGTAAATTCTCGGAAAATTCTCGGAAAATTCTCGGAAAATTCTTGGAAAATTCTCAGAAAATTCTCGGAAAATTCTCGGAAAATTCTCGGAAAATTCTCGGAAAATTCTCGGAAAATTCTCGGAAAATTCTCAGAAAATTCTCGGAAAATTCTCGGAAAATTCTCGGAAAATTCTCAGAAAATTCTCGGAAAATTCTTGGAAAATTCTCGGAAAATTCTCAGAAAATTCTCGGAAATTCTCCGATAATTCTCGGAAAATTCTCAGAAAATTCTCGGAAAATTCTCGGAAAATTCTCAGAAAATTCTCGGAAAATTCTCGGAAAATTCTCGGAAAATTCTCGGAAAATTCTCGGAAAATTCTCGGAAAATTCTCGGAAAATTCTCGGAAAATTCTCGGAAAATTCTCAGAAAATTCTCGGAAATTCTCGGATAATTCTCGGAAAATTTTCAGAAAATTCTCGGAAAATTCTCAGAAAATTCTCAGAAAATTCTCGGAAAATTCTCGGAAAATTCTCCGAAAATTCTCGGAAAATTCTCCGAAAATTCTCGGAAAATTCTCGGAAAATTCTCGGAAAATTCTCCGAAAATTCTGGGAAAATTCTCGGAAAATTCTCGGAAAATTCTCGGAAAATTCTCGGAAAATTCTCGGAAAATTCTCGGAAAAATCTCGGAAAATTCTCGGAATATTCTCATAAAATTCTCGGAAAATTCTCGGAAAATTCTCAGAAAATTCTCGGAAAATTCTCGGAAAATTCTCGGAAAATTCTCGGAAAATTCTCGGAAAATTCTCGGAAAATTCTCAGAAAATTCTCGGAAAATTCTCGGAAAATTCTCGGAAAATTTTCAGAAAATTCTCGGAAATTCTCGGATAATTCTCGGAAAATTTTCAGAAAATTCTCGGAAAATTCTCGGAAAATTCTCAGAAAATTCTCGGAAAATTCTCGGAAAATTCTCCGAAAATTCTCGGAAAATTCTCGGAAAATTCTCGGAAAATTCTCGGAAAATTCTCGGAAAATTCTCGGAAAATTCTCGGAAAATTCTCGGAAAATTCTCGGAAAATTCTCGGAAATTCTCAGAAAATTCTCGGAAAATTCCCGGAAAATTCTCGGAAAATTCTCGGAAAATTCTCGGAAAATTCTCGGAAAATTCTCGGAAAATTCTCGTAAAATTCTCGGAAAAATCTCGGAAAATTCTCGGAAAATTCTCGGAAAATTCTCGGAAAATTCTCGGAAAATTCTCGGAAAATTCTCGGAAAATTCTCGGCAAATTCTCGGAAAATTCTCGGAAAATTCTCGGAAAATTCTCGGAAAATTCTGGGAAAAATCTCGGAACATTCTCGGAAAATTCTCGGAAAATTCTCCGAAAATTCTCGGAAAATTCTCGGGAAATTCTCGGAAAATTCTCGGAAAATTCTCGGAAACTTCTCGGAAAATTCTCGGAAAATTCTCGGAAAATTCTCGGAAAATTCTCGGAAAATTCTCGGAAAATTCTCGGAAAATTCTCGGAAAATTCTCGGAAAATTCTCGGAAAATTCCCGGAAAATTCTCGGAAAATTCTCGGAAAATTCTCGGAAAATTCTCGGAAAATTCTCGGAAAATTCTCGGAAAATTCTCGGAAAATTCTGGGAAAAATCTCGGAACATTGTCGGAAAATTCTCGGAAAATTCTCCGAAAATTCTCGGAAAATTCTCGGAAAATTCTCGGAAAATTCTGGGAAAATTCTCGGTAAATTCTCGGAAAATTCTCGGAAAATTCTCGGAAAATTCTTGGAAAATTCTCAGAAAATTCTCGGAAAATTCTCGGAAAATTCTCGGAAAATTCTCGGAAAATTCTCGGAAAATTCTCGGAAAATTCTCAGAAAATTTTCGGAAATCGTCGGATAATTCTCGGAAAATTCTCAGAAAATTTTTAGAAAATTCTCGGAAAATTCTCGGAAAATTCTCAGAAAATTCTCGGAAAATTCTCGGAAAATTCTCGGAAAATTCTCAGAAAATTCTCGGAAAATTCTTGGAAAATTCTCGGAAAATTCTCAGAAAATTCTCGGAAATTCTCCGATAATTCTCGGAAAATTCTCAGAAAATTCTCGGAAAATTCTCGGAAAATTCTCAGAAAATTCTCGGAAAATTCTCGGAAAATTCTCGGAAAATTCTCGGAAAATTCTCGGAAAATTCTCGGAAAATTCTCGGAAAATTCTCGGAAAATTCTCGGAAAATTCTCAGAAAATTCTCGGAAATTCTCGGATAATTCTCGGAAAATTTTCAGAAAATTCTCGCAAAATTCTCAGAAAATTCTCAGAAAATTCTCGGAAAATTCTCGGAAAATTCTCCGAAAATTCTCGGAAAATTCTCGGAAAATTCTCGGAAAATTCTCCGAAAATTCTGGGAAAATTCTCGGAAAATTCTCGGAAAATTCTCGGAAAATTCTCGGAAAATTCTCGGAAAATTCTCGGAAAAATCTCGGAAAATTCTCGGAATATTCTCATAAAATTCTCGGAAAATTCTCGGAAAATTCTCAGAAAATTCTCGGAAAATTCTCGGAAAATTCTCGGAAAATTCTCGGAAAATTCTCGGAAAATTCTCGGAAAATTCTCAGAAAATTCTCGGAAAATTCTCGGAAAATTCTCGGAAAATTTTCAGAAAATTCTCGGAAATTCTCGGATAATTCTCGGAAAATTTTCAGAAAATTCTCGGAAAATTCTCGGAAAATTCTCAGAAAATTCTCGGAAAATTCTCGGAAAATTCTCCGAAAATTCTCGGAAAATTCTCGGAAAATTCTCGGAAAATTCTCGGAAAATTCTCGGAAAATTCTCGGAAAATTCTCAGAAAATTCTCGGAAAATCCTCGGAAAATTCTCGGAAAATTCTCGGAAAATTCTCGGAAAATTCTCAGAAAATTCTCGGAAAATTCCCGGAAAATTCTCGGAAAATTCTCGGAAAATTCTCGGAAAATTCTCGCAAAATTCTCGGAAAATTCTCGGAAAAATCTCGGAAAATTCTCGGAAAATTCTCGGAAAATTCTCGGAAAATTCTCGGAAAATTCTCAGAAAATTCTCGGAAAATTCTCGGAAAATTGACGGAAAATTCTCGGAAAATTCTCGGAAAATTCTCGGAAAATTCTCGGCAAATTCTCGGAAAATTCTCGGAAAATTCTCGGAAAATTCTCGGAAAATTCTGGGAAAAATCTCGGAACATTCTCGGAAAATTCTCGGAAAATTCTCCGAAAATTCTCGGGAAATTCTCGGAAAATTCTTGGAAAATTCTCGGAAAATTCTCGGAAAATTCTCGGAAAATTCTCGGCAAATTCTCGGAAAATTCTCGGAAAATTCTCGGAAAATTCTCGGAAAATTCTGGGAAAAATCTCGGAACATTCTCGGAAAATTCTCGGAAAATTCTCCGAAAATTCTCGGGAAATTCTCGGAAAATTCTTGGAAAATTCTCGGAAAATTCTCGGAAAATTCTCGGAAAATTCTCGGAAAATTCTCGGAAAATTCTCAGAAAATTCTCAGAAAATTCTCGGAAAATTCTCGGAAAATTCTCGGAAAATTCTCGGAAAATTCTCGGAAAATTCTCGGAAAATTCTCAGAAGATTCTCGGAAAATTCTCGGAAAATTCTCGGAAAATTCTCGGAAAATTCTGGGAAAAATCTCGGAACATGCTCGGAAAATTCTCGGAAAATTCTCCGAAAATTCTCGGGAAATTCTCGGAAAATTCTTGGAAAATTCTCGGAAAATTCTCGGAAAATTCTCGGAAAATTCTCGGAAAATTCTCGGAAAATTCTCGGATAATTCTCGGAAAATTCTCGGAAAATTCTCGGAAAATTCTCGGAAAATTCTCGGAAAATTCTCGGAAAATTCTCGGAAAATTCTCGGAAAATTCTCAGAAAATTCTCGGAAAATTCTCGGAAAATTCTCGGAAAATTCTCGGAAAATTCTCGGAAAATTCTCGGAAAATTCTCGGAAAATTCGCGGAAAATTCTCGGAAAATTCTCGGAAAATTCTCGGAAAATTCTCGGAAAATTCTCGAAAAATTCTCGGAAAATTCTCGGAAAATTCTCAGAAAATTCTCGGAAAATTCTCAGAAAATTCTCGGAAAATTTCCGGAAAATTCTCGGAAAATTCTCGGAAAATTCTCGGAAAATTCTCGGAAAATTCTCGGAAAATTCTCAGAAAATTCTCGGAAAATTCTCGGAAAATTCTCCGAAAATTCTCGGAAAATTCTCGGAAAATTCTCGGAAAATTCTCGGAAAATTCTCGGAAAATTCGCGGAAAATTCTCGGAAAATTCTCGGAAAATTCTCGGAAAATTCTCGGAAAATTCTCGGAAAATTCTCAGAAAATTCTCGGAAAATTCCCGGAAAATTCTCGGAAAATTCTCGGAAAATTCTCGGAAAATTCTCATAAAATTCTCGGAAAATTCTCGGAAAATTCTCGGAAAATTCTCCGAAAATTCTCGGAAAATTCTCGGAAAATTCTCGGAAAATTGACGGAAAATTCTCGGAAAATTCTCGGAAAATTCTCGGAAAATTCTCGGAAAATTCTCGGAAAATTCTCGGAAAATTCTCGGAAAATTCTCGGAAAATTCTCGGAAAATTCTCGGAAAATTCTCGGAAAATTCTCAGAAAATTCTCGGAAAATTCTCGGAAAATTCTCGGAAAATTCTCGGAAAATTCTGGGAAAAATCTCGGAACATTCTCGGAAAATTCTCGGAAAATTCTCCGAAAATTCTCGGGAAATTCTCGGAAAATTCTTGGAAAATTCTCGGAAAATTCTCGGAAAATTCTCGGAAAATTCTCGGAAAATTCTCGGATAATTCTCGGAAAATTCTCGGAAAATTCTCGGAAAATTCTCGGAAAATTCTCGGAAAATTCTCGGAAAATTCTCGGAAAATTCTCGGAAAATTCTCAGAAAATTCTCGGAAAATTCTCGGAAAATTCTCGGAAAATTCTCGGAAAATTCTCGGAAAATTCTCGAAAAATTCTCGGAAAATTCTCGGAAAATTCTCAGAAAATTCTCGGAAAATTCTCAGAAAATTCTCGGAAAATTTCCGGAAAATTCTCGGAAAATTCTCGGAAAATTCTCGGAAAATTCTCGGAAAATTCTCGGAAAATTCTCGGAAAATTCTCGGAAAATTGACGGAAAATTCTCCGAAAATTCTCGGAAAATTCTCGGAAAATTCTCGGAAAATTCTCGGAAAATTCTCGGAAAATTCGCGGAAAATTCTCGGAAAATTCTCGGAAAATTCTCGGAAAATTCTCGGAAAATTCTCGGAAAATTCTCAGAAAATTCTCGGAAAATTCCCGGAAAATTCTCGGAAAATTCTCGGAAAATTCTCGGAAAATTCTCATAAAATTCTCGGAAAATTCTCGGAAAATTCTCGGAAAATTCTCCGAAAATTCTCGGAAAATTCTCGGAAAATTCTCGGAAAATTGACGGAAAATTCTCGGAAAATTCTCGGAAAATTGTCGGAAAATTCTCGGAAAATTCTCGGAAAATTCTCGGAAAATTCTCGGAAAATTCTCGGAAAATTCTCGGAAAATTCTCGGAAAATTCTCGGAAAATTCTCGGAAAATTCTCGGAAAAATCTCGGAAAATTCTCGGAAAATTTTCGGAAAAATCTCGGAAAATTCTCGGAAAATTCTCGCAAAATTCTCGGAAAATTCTCGGAAAATTCTCGGAAAATTCTCGGAAAAATCTCGGAAAATTCTCGGAAAATTCTCGCAAACTTCTCGGAAAATTCTCGGAAAATTCTCGGAAAATTCTCGGAAAATTCTGGGAAAATTCTCGGAAAATTCTCGGAAAGTTCTCGGAAAATTCTCGGAAAATTCTCGGAAAATTCTCGGAAAATTCTCATAAAATTCTCGGAAAATTCTCGGAAAATTCTCGGAAAATTCTCCGAAAATTCTCGGAAAATTCTCGGAAAATTCTCGGAAAATTGACGGAAAATTCTCGGAAAATTCTCGGAAAATTGTCGGAAAATTCTCGGAAAATTCTCGGAAAATTCTCGGAAAATTCTCGGAAAATTCTCGGAAAATTCTCGGAAAATTCTCGGAAAATTCTCGGAAAATTCTCGGAAAAATCTCGGAAAATTCTCGGAAAATTTTCGGAAAAATCTCGGAAAATTCTCGGAAAATTCTCGCAAAATTCTCGGAAAATTCTCGGAAAATTCTCGGAAAATTCTCGGAAAAATCTCGGAAAATTCTCGGAAAATTCTCGCAAACTTCTCGGAAAATTCTCGGAAAATTCTCGGAAAATTCTCGGAAAATTCTCGGAAAATTCTCGGAAAGTTCTCGGAAAATTCTCGCAAAATTCTCGGAAAATTCTCGGAAAATTCTCGGAAAATTCTCGGAAAATTCTCGGAAAATTCTCGGAAAATTCTCGGAAAAATCTCGGAAAATTCTCGGAAAATTCTCGGAAAATTCTCGGAAAATTCTCGGAAAATTCTCGGAAAAGTCTCGGAAAATTCTCGGAAAATTCTCGGAAAATTCTCGGAAAATTGACGGAAAATTCTTGGAAAATTCTCGGAAAATTCTCGGAAAATTCTCGGAAAATTTTCGGAAAATTCTCGGAAAAATCTCGGAAAATTCTCGGAAAATTCTCGGAAAATTCTCGGAAAATTCTCGGAAAAATCTCGGAAAATTCTCGGAAAATTCTCGGAAAATTCTCAGAAAATTCTCGGAAAAGTCTCGGAAATTTCTCGGAAAATTCTCGGAAAATTCTCGGAAAATTGACGGAAAATTCTTGGAAAATTCTCGGAAAATTCTCGGAAAATTCTCGGAAAATTCTCGGAAAATTCTCGGAAAATTCTCGGAAAATTCTCGGAAAATTCTCAGAAAATTCTCGGAAATTCTCGGATAATTCTCGGAAAATTCTCAGAAAATTCTCGGAAAATTCTCGGAAAATTCTCAGAAAATTCTCGGAAAATTCTCGGAAAATTCCCGGAAAATTCTCGGAAAATTCTCGGAAAATTCTCGGAAAATTCTCGGATAATTCTCGGAAAATTCTCGGAAAATTCTCGGAAAATTCTCGGAAAATTCTCGGAAAATTCTCGGAAAATTCTCGGAAAATTCTCAGAAAATTCTCGGAAAATTCTCGGAAAATTCTCGGAAAATTCTCGGAAAATTCTCAGAAAATTCTCGGAAAATTCTCAGAAAATTCTCGGAAAATTTCCGGAAAATTCTCGGAAAATTCTCAGAAAATTCTCGGAAATTCTCGGATAATTCTCGGAAAATTTTCAGAAAATTCTCGGAAAATTCTCGGAAAATTCTCCGAAAATTCTCGGAAAATTCTCGGAAAATTCTCGGAAAATTCTCGGAAAATTCTCGGAAAATTCGCGGAAAATTCTCGGAAAATTCTCGGAAAATTCTCGGAAAATTCTCGGAAAATTCTCGGAAAATTCTCAGAAAAGTCTCGGAAAATTCCCGGAAAATTTTCGGAAAATTCTCGGAAAATTCTCGGAAAATTCTCATAAAATTCTCGGAAAATTCTCGGAAAATTCTCGGAAAATTCTCCGAAAATTCTCGGAAAATTCTCGGAAAATTCTCGGAAAATTGACGGAAAATTCTCGGAAAATTCTCGGAAAATTCTCGGAAAATTCTCGGAAAATTCTCGGAAAATTCTCGGCAAATTCTCGGAAAATTCTCGGAAAATTCTCGGAAAATTCTCGGAAAATTCTCAGAAAATTCACGGAAAATTCTCGGAAAATTCTCGAAAAATTCTCGGAAAATTCTCGGAAAATTCTCCGAAAATTCTCAGAAAATTCTCGGAAAATTCTCGGAAAATTCTCCGAAAATTCTCGGAAAATTCTCGGAAAATTCTCGGAAAATTCTCGGAAAATTCTCGGAAAATTCTCGGCAAATTCTCGGAAAATTCTCGGAAAATTCTCGGAAAATTCTCGGAAAATTCTCAGAAAATTCACGGAAAATTCTCGGAAAATTCTCGAAAAATTCTCAGAAAATTCTCGGAAAATTCTCAGAAAATTCTCGGAAAATTCTCAGAAAATTCTCGGAAAATTTCCGGAAAATTCTCGGAAAATTCTCGGAAAATTCTCGGAAAATCCTCGAAAATTCTCCGAAAATTCTCAGAAAATTCTCGGAAAATTCTCGGAAAATTCTCCGAAAATTCTCCGAAAATTCTCGGAAAATTCTCGGAAAATTCTCGGAAAATTCTCGGAAAATTCTCGGAAAATTCGCGGAAAATTCTCGGAAAATTCTCGGAAAATTCTCGGAAAATTCTCGGAAAATTCTCGGAAAATTCTCAGAAAAGTCTCGGAAAATTCCCGGAAAATTTTCGGAAAATTCTCGGAAAATTCTCGGAAAATTCTCATAAAATTCTCGGAAAATTCTCGGAAAATTCTCGGAAAATTCTCCGAAAATTCTCGGAAAATTCTCGGAAAATTCTCGGAAAATTGACGGAAAATTCTCGGAAAATTCTCGGAAAATTCTCGGAAAATTCTCGGAAAATTCTCGGAAAATTCTCGGCAAATTCTCGGAAAATTCTCGGAAAATTCTCGGAAAATTCTCGGAAAATTCTCAGAAAATTCACGGAAAATTCTCGGAAAATTCTCGAAAAATTCTCGGAAAATTCTCGGAAAATTCTCAGAAAATTCTCGGAAAATTCACAGAAAATTCTCGGAAAATTTCCGGAAAATTCTCGGAAAATTCTCGGAAAATTCTCGGAAAATTCTCGGAAAATTCTCCGAAAATTCTCAGAAAATTCTCGGAAAATTCTCCGAAAATTCTCGGAAAATTCTCGGAAAATTCTCGGAAAATTCTCGGAAAATTCTCGGTAAATTCTCGGAAAATTCTCGGAAAATTCTCGGAAAATTCTTGGAAAATTCTCAGAAAATTCTCGGAAAATTCTCGGAAAATTCTCGGAAAATTCTCGGAAAATTCTCGGAAAATTCTCGGAAAATTCTCAGAAAATTTTCGGAAATCGTCGGATAATTCTCGGAAAATTCTCAGAAAATTTTTAGAAAATTCTCGGAAAATTCTCGGAAAATTCTCAGAAAATTCTCGGAAAATTCTCGGAAAATTCTCGGAAAATTCTCAGAAAATTCTCGGAAAATTCTTGGAAAATTCTCGGAAAATTCTCAGAAAATTCTCGGAAATTCTCCGATAATTCTCGGAAAATTCTCAGAAAATTCTCGGAAAATTCTCGGAAAATTCTCAGAAAATTCTCGGAAAATTCTCGGAAAATTCTCGGAAAATTCTCGGAAAATTCTCGGAAAATTCTCGGAAAATTCTCGGAAAATTCTCGGAAAATTCTCGGAAAATTCTCAGAAAATTCTCGGAAATTCTCGGATAATTCTCGGAAAATTTTCAGAAAATTCTCGCAAAATTCTCAGAAAATTCTCAGAAAATTCTCGGAAAATTCTCGGAAAATTCTCCGAAAATTCTCGGAAAATTCTCGGAAAATTCTCGGAAAATTCTCCGAAAATTCTGGGAAAATTCTCGGAAAATTCTCGGAAAATTCTCGGAAAATTCTCGGAAAATTCTCGGAAAATTCTCGGAAAAATCTCGGAAAATTCTCGGAATATTCTCATAAAATTCTCGGAAAATTCTCCGAAAATTCTCAGAAAATTCTCGGAAAATTCTCGGAAAATTCTCGGAAAATTCTCGGAAAATTCTCGGAAAATTCTCGGAAAATTCTCAGAAAATTCTCGGAAAATTCTCGGAAAATTCTCGGAAAATTTTCAGAAAATTCTCGGAAATTCTCGGATAATTCTCGGAAAATTTTCAGAAAATTCTCGGAAAATTCTCGGAAAATTCTCAGAAAATTCTCGGAAAATTCTCGGAAAATTCTCCGAAAATTCTCGGAAAATTCTCGGAAAATTCTCGGAAAATTCTCGGAAAATTCTCGGAAAATTCTCGGAAAATTCTCAGAAAATTCTCGGAAAATCCTCGGAAAATTCTCGGAAAATTCTCGGAAAATTCTCGGAAAATTCTCAGAAAATTCTCGGAAAATTCCCGGAAAATTCTCGGAAAATTCTCGGAAAATTCTCGGAAAATTCTCGCAAAATTCTCGGAAAATTCTCGGAAAAATCTCGGAAAATTCTCGGAAAATTCTCGGAAAATTCTCGGAAAATTCTCGGAAAATTCTCAGAAAATTCTCGGAAAATTCTCGGAAAATTGACGGAAAATTCTCGGAAAATTCTCGGAAAATTCTCGGAAAATTCTCGGCAAATTCTCGGAAAATTCTCGGAAAATTCTCGGAAAATTCTCGGAAAATTCTGGGAAAAATCTCGGAACATTCTCGGAAAATTCTCGGAAAATTCTCCGAAAATTCTCGGGAAATTCTCGGAAAATTCTTGGAAAATTCTCGGAAAATTCTCGGAAAATTCTCGGAAAATTCTCGGAAAATTCTCGGAAAATTCTCAGAAAATTCTCAGAAAATTCCCGGAAAATTCTCGGAAAATTCTCGGAAAATTCTCGGAAAATTCTCGGAAAATTCTCGGAAAATTCTCAGAAAATTCTCGGAAAATTGTCGGAAAATTTTCGGAAAATTCTCGGAAAATTCTGGGAAAAATCTCGGAACATGCTCGGAAAATTCTCGGAAAATTCTCCGAAAATTCTCGGGAAATTCTCGGAAAATTCTTGGAAAATTCTCGGAAAATTCTCGGAAAATTCTCGGAAAATTCTCGGAAAATTCTCGGAAAATTCTCGGATAATTCTCGGAAAATTCTCGGAAAATTCTCGGAAAATTCTCGGAAAATTCTCGGAAAATTCTCGGAAAATTCTCGGAAAATTCTCGGAAAATTCTCAGAAAATTCTCGGAAAATTCTCGGAAAATTCTCGGAAAATTCTCGGAAAATTCTCGGAAAATTCTCGGAAAATTCTCGGAAAATTCGCGGAAAATTCTCGGAAAATTCTCGGAAAATTCTCGGAAAATTCTCGGAAAATTCTCGAAAAATTCTCGGAAAATTCTCGGAAAATTCTCAGAAAATTCTCGGAAAATTCTCAGAAAATTCTCGGAAAATTTCCGGAAAATTCTCGGAAAATTCTCGGAAAATTCTCGGAAAATTCTCGGAAAATTCTCGGAAAATTCTCAGAAAATTCTCGGAAAATTCTCGGAAAATTCTCCGAAAATTCTCGGAAAATTCTCGGAAAATTCTCGGAAAATTCTCGGAAAATTCTCGGAAAATTCGCGGAAAATTCTCGGAAAATTCTCGGAAAATTCTCGGAAAATTCTCGGAAAATTCTCGGAAAATTCTCAGAAAATTCTCGGAAAATTCCCGGAAAATTCTCGGAAAATTCTCGGAAAATTCTCGGAAAATTCTCATAAAATTCTCGGAAAATTCTCGGAAAATTCTCGGAAAATTCTCCGAAAATTCTCGGAAAATTCTCGGAAAATTCTCGGAAAATTGACGGAAAATTCTCGGAAAATTCTCGGAAAATTCTCGGAAAATTCTCGGAAAATTCTCGGAAAATTCTCGGAAAATTCTCGGAAAATTCTCGGAAAATTCTCGGAAAATTCTCGGAAAATTCTCGGAAAATTCTCAGAAAATTCTCGGAAAATTCTCGGAAAATTCTCGGAAAATTCTCGGAAAATTCTGGGAAAAATCTCGGAACATTCTCGGAAAATTCTCGGAAAATTCTCCGAAAATTCTCGGGAAATTCTCGGAAAATTCTTGGAAAATTCTCGGAAAATTCTCGGAAAATTCTCGGAAAATTCTCGGAAAATTCTCGGATAATTCTCGGAAAATTCTCGGAAAATTCTCGGAAAATTCTCGGAAAATTCTCGGAAAATTCTCGGAAAATTCTCGGAAAATTCTCGGAAAATTCTCAGAAAATTCTCGGAAAATTCTCGGAAAATTCTCGGAAAATTCTCGGAAAATTCTCGGAAAATTCTCGGAAAATTCTCGGAAAATTCTCGGAAAATTCTCGGAAAATTCTCGGAAAATTCTCGGAAAATTCTCGAAAAATTCTCGGAAAATTCTCGGAAAATTCTCAGAAAATTCTCGGAAAATTCTCAGAAAATTCTCGGAAAATTTCCGGAAAATTCTCGGAAAATTCTCGGAAAATTCTCGGAAAATTCTCGGAAAATTCTCGGAAAATTCTCAGAAAATTCTCGGAAAATTCTCGGAAAATTCTCCGAAAATTCTCGGAAAATTCTCGGAAAATTCTCGGAAAATTCTCGGAAAATTCTCGGAAAATTCGCGGAAAATTCTCGGAAAATTCTCGGAAAATTCTCGGAAAATTCTCGGAAAATTCTCGGAAAATTCTCAGAAAATTCTCGGAAAATTCCCGGAAAATTCTCGGAAAATTCTCGGAAAATTCTCGGAAAATTCTCATAAAATTCTCGGAAAATTCTCGGAAAATTCTCGGAAAATTCTCCGAAAATTCTCGGAAAATTCTCGGAAAATTCTCGGAAAATTGACGGAAAATTCTCGGAAAATTCTCGGAAAATTGTCGGAAAATTCTCGGAAAATTCTCGGAAAATTCTCGGAAAATTCTCGGAAAATTCTCGGAAAATTCTCGGAAAATTCTCGGAAAATTCTCGGAAAATTCTCGGAAAATTCTCGGAAAAATCTCGGAAAATTCTCGGAAAATTTTCGGAAAAATCTCGGAAAATTCTCGGAAAATTCTCGCAAAATTCTCGGAAAATTCTCGGAAAATTCTCGGAAAATTCTCGGAAAAATCTCGGAAAATTCTCGGAAAATTCTCGCAAACTTCTCGGAAAATTCTCGGAAAATTCTCGGAAAATTCTCGGAAAATTCTGGGAAAATTCTCGGAAAATTCTCGGAAAGTTCTCGGAAAATTCTCGGAAAATTCTCGGAAAATTCTCGGAAAATTCTCATAAAATTCTCGGAAAATTCTCGGAAAATTCTCGGAAAATTCTCCGAAAATTCTCGGAAAATTCTCGGAAAATTCTCGGAAAATTGACGGAAAATTCTCGGAAAATTCTCGGAAAATTGTCGGAAAATTCTCGGAAAATTCTCGGAAAATTCTCGGAAAATTCTCGGAAAATTCTCGGAAAATTCTCGGAAAATTCTCGGAAAATTCTCGGAAAAATCTCGGAAAATTCTCGGAAAATTTTCGGAAAAATCTCGGAAAATTCTCGGAAAATTCTCGCAAAATTCTCGGAAAATTCTCGGAAAATTCTCGGAAAATTCTCGGAAAAATCTCGGAAAATTCTCGGAAAATTCTCGCAAACTTCTCGGAAAATTCTCGGAAAATTCTCGGAAAATTCTCGGAAAATTCTCGGAAAATTCTCGGAAAGTTCTCGGAAAATTCTCGCAAAATTCTCGGAAAATTCTCGGAAAATTCTCGGAAAATTCTCGGAAAATTCTCGGAAAATTCTCGGAAAATTCTCGGAAAAATCTCGGAAAATTCTCGGAAAATTCTCGGAAAATTCTCGGAAAATTCTCGGAAAATTCTCGGAAAAGTCTCGGAAAATTCTCGGAAAATTCTCGGAAAATTCTCGGAAAATTGACGGAAAATTCTTGGAAAATTCTCGGAAAATTCTCGGAAAATTCTCGGAAAATTTTCGGAAAATTCTCGGAAAAATCTCGGAAAATTCTCGGAAAATTCTCGGAAAATTCTCGGAAAATTCTCGGAAAAATCTCGGAAAATTCTCGGAAAATTCTCGGAAAATTCTCAGAAAATTCTCGGAAAAGTCTCGGAAATTTCTCGGAAAATTCTCGGAAAATTCTCGGAAAATTGACGGAAAATTCTTGGAAAATTCTCGGAAAATTCTCGGAAAATTCTCGGAAAATTCTCGGAAAATTCTCGGAAAATTCTCGGAAAATTCTCGGAAAATTCTCAGAAAATTCTCGGAAATTCTCGGATAATTCTCGGAAAATTCTCAGAAAATTCTCGGAAAATTCTCGGAAAATTCTCAGAAAATTCTCGGAAAATTCTCGGAAAATTCCCGGAAAATTCTCGGAAAATTCTCGGAAAATTCTCGGAAAATTCTCGGATAATTCTCGGAAAATTCTCGGAAAATTCTCGGAAAATTCTCGGAAAATTCTCGGAAAATTCTCGGAAAATTCTCGGAAAATTCTCGGAAAATTCTCAGAAAATTCTCGGAAAATTCTCGGAAAATTCTCGGAAAATTCTCGGAAAATTCTCAGAAAATTCTCAGAAAATTCTCAGAAAATTCTCGGAAAATTTCCGGAAAATTCTCGGAAAATTCTCAGAAAATTCTCGGAAATTCTCGGATAATTCTCGGAAAATTTTCAGAAAATTCTCGGAAAATTCTCGGAAAATTCTCCGAAAATTCTCGGAAAATTCTCGGAAAATTCTCGGAAAATTCTCGGAAAATTCTCGGAAAATTCGCGGAAAATTCTCGGAAAATTCTCGGAAAATTCTCGGAAAATTCTCGGAAAATTCTCGGAAAATTCTCAGAAAAGTCTCGGAAAATTCCCGGAAAATTTTCGGAAAATTCTCGGAAAATTCTCGGAAAATTCTCATAAAATTCTCGGAAAATTCTCGGAAAATTCTCGGAAAATTCTCCGAAAATTCTCGGAAAATTCTCGGAAAATTCTCGGAAAATTGACGGAAAATTCTCGGAAAATTCTCGGAAAATTCTCGGAAAATTCTCGGAAAATTCTCGGAAAATTCTCGGCAAATTCTCGGAAAATTCTCGGAAAATTCTCGGAAAATTCTCGGAAAATTCTCAGAAAATTCACGGAAAATTCTCGGAAAATTCTCGAAAAATTCTCGGAAAATTCTCGGAAAATTCTCAGAAAATTCTCGGAAAATTCTCAGAAAATTCTCGGAAAATTTCCGGAAAATTCTCGGAAAATTCTCGGAAAATTCTCGGAAAATTCTCGGAAAATTCTCCGAAAATTCTCAGAAAATTCTCGGAAAATTCTCGGAAAATTCTCCGAAAATTCTCGGAAAATTCTCGGAAAATTCTCGGAAAATTCTCGGAAAATTCTCGGAAAATTCTCGGCAAATTCTCGGAAAATTCTCGGAAAATTCTCGGAAAATTCTCGGAAAATTCTCAGAAAATTCACGGAAAATTCTCGGAAAATTCTCGAAAAATTCTCGGAAAATTCTCGGAAAATTCTCAGAAAATTCTCGGAAAATTCTCAGAAAATTCTCGGAAAATTTCCGGAAAATTCTCGGAAAATTCTCGGAAAATTCTCGGAAAATCCTCGAAAATTCTCCGAAAATTCTCAGAAAATTCTCGGAAAATTCTCGGAAAATTCTCCGAAAATTCTCGGAAAATTCTCGGAAAATTCTCGGAAAATTCTCGGAAAATTCTCGGAAAATTCTCGGAAAATTCTCGGAAAATTCTCGGAAAAATCTCGGAAAATTCTCGGAAAATTCTCAGAAAATTCTCGGAAAATTCTCGGAAAATTCTCGGAAAATTCTCGGAAAATTCTCGGAAAATTCTCGGAAACTTCTCAGAAAATTCTCGGAAAATTCCCCGAAAATTCTCGGAAAATTCTCGGAAAATTCTCGGAAAATTCTCGGAAAATTCTCGGAAAATTCTCGGAAAATTCTCGGCAAATTCTCGGAAAATTCTCGGAAAATTCTCGGAAAATTCTCGGAAAATTCTCAGAAAATTCACGGAAAATTCTCGGAAAATTCTCGAAAAATTTTCGGAAAATTCTCGGAAAATTCTCAGAAAATTCTCGGAAAATTCTCAGAAAATTCTCGGAAAATTTCCGGAAAATTCTCGGAAAATTCTCGGAAAATTCTAGGAAAATCCTCGAAAATTCTCCGAAAATTCTCAGAAAATTCTCGGAAAATTCTCGGAAAATTCTCCGAAAATTCTCGGAAAATTCTCGGAAAATTCTCGGAAAATTCTCGGAAAATTCTCGGAAAATTCTCGGAAAATTCTCGGAAAATTCTCGGAAAATTCTCAGAAAATTCTCGGAAAATTCTCGGAAAATTCTCGGAAAATTCTCGGAAAATTCTCGGAAAATTCTCGGAAACTTCTCAGAAAATTCTCGGAAAATTCCCCGAAAATTCTCGGAAAATTCTCGGAAAATTCTCGGAAAATTCTCGGAAAATTCTCGCAAAATTCTCGGAAAATTCTCCGAAAATTCTCGGAAAATTCTCGGAAAATTCTCGGAAAATTGACGGAAAATTCACGGAAACTTCTCGGAAAATTCTCGGAAAATTCTCGGAAAATTCTCGGAAAATTCTCGGAAAATTGTCGGAAAATTCTCGGAAAATTCTCGGAAAATTCTCGGAAAATTCTCGGAAAATTCTCGGAAAATTCTCGGAAAATTCTCGGAAAATTCTCGGAAAATTCTCAGAAAATTCTCAGAAAATTCTCGGAAAATTCCCGGAAAATTCTCGGAAAATTCTCGGAAAATTGACGGAAAATTCTCGGAAAAATTCTCGGAAAATTCTCGGAGAATTCTCGGAAAATTCTCGGAAAATTCTCATAAAATTCTCGGAAAATTCTCGGAAAATTCTCCGAAAATTCTCGGAAAATTCTCGGAAAATTCTCGGAAAATTCTCGGAAAATTGACGGAAAATTCTCGGAAAATTCTCGGAAAATTCTCGGAAAATTCTCGGAAAATTCTCGGAAAATTCTCGGCAAATTCTCGGAAAATTCTCGGAAAATTCTCGGAAAATTCTCAGAAAATTCCCGGAAAATTCTCGGAAAATTCTCGGAAAAATCTCGGAAAATTCTCGGAAAATTCTCGGAAAATTCTCGGAAAATTCTCGGAAAATTCTCGGAAAATTCTCGGAAAATTCTCGGAAAATTCTCAGAAAATTCTCAGAAAATTCTCGGAAAATTCTCGGAAAATTCTCGGAAAATTCTCGGAAAATTGACGGAAAATTCTCGGAAAAATCTCGGAAAATTCTCGGAAAATTCTCGGAAAATTCTCGGAAAATTCTCGGAAAATTCTCGGAAAATTCTCGGAAAATTCTCGGAAAAATTCTCGGAAAATTCTCGGAAAAGTCTCGGAAAATTCTCGGAAAATTCTCGGAAAATTCTCGGAAAATTGACGGAAAATTCTCGGAAAATTCTCGGAAAATTCTCGGAAAATTCTCGGAAAATTCTCGGAAAATTCTCGGAAAAATCTCGGAAAATTCTCGGAAAATTCTCGGAAAATTCTCGGAAAATTCTCGGAAAATTCTCGGAAAATTCTCGGAAAATTCTCGGAAAATTCTCAGAAAATTCTCGGAAAATTCTCGGAAAATTCTCGGAAAATTCTCGGAAAATTCTCGGAAAATTCTCGGAAACTTCTCGGAAAATTCTCAGAAAATTCTCGGAAAATTCTCGGAAAATTCTCGGAAAATTCTCGGAAAATTCTCGGAAAATTCTCGGAAAATTCTCGGAAAATTCTCAGAAAATTCTCGGAAATTCTCGGATAATTCTCGGAAAATTCTCAGAAAATTCTCGGAAAATTCTCGGAAAATTCTCAGAAAATTCTCGGAAAATTCCCGGAAAATTCTCGGAAAATTCTCGGAAAATTCTCGGAAAATTCTCGGAAAATTCTCGGAAAATTCTCGGAAAATTCTCGGAAAATTCTCGGAAAATTCTCGGAAAATTCTCGGCAAATTCTCGGAAAATTCTCGGAAAATTCTCGGAAAATTCTCAGAAAATTGTCGGAAAATTCTCGGAAAATTCTCGGAAAAATCTCGGAAAATTCTCGGAAAATTCTCGGAAAATTCTCGGAAAATTCTCGGAAAATTCTCGGAAAATTCTCGGAAAATTCTCGGAAAATTCTCAGAAAATTCTCAGAAAATTCTCGGAAAATTCTCGGAAAATTCTCGGAAAATTCTCGGAAAATTGACGGAAAATTCTCGGAAAATTCTCGGAAAATTCTCGGAAAATTCTCGGAAAATTCTCGGAAAATTCTCGGAAAATTCTCGGAAAATTCTCGGAAAATTCTCGGAAAATTCTCGGAAAATTCTCGGAAAAGTCTCGGAAAATTCTCGGAAAATTCTCGGAAAATTCTCGGAAAATTGACGGAAAATTCTCGGAAAATTCTCGGAAAATTCTCGGAAAATTCTCCGAAAATTCTCGGAAAATTCTCGGAAAATCTCGGAAAATTCTCGGAAAATTCTCGGAAAATTCTCGGAAAATTCTCGGAAAAATCTCGGAAAATTCTCGGAAAATTCTCGGAAATTCTCAGAAAATTCTCGGAAAATTCTCGGAAAATTCTCGGAAAATTCTCGGAAAATTCTCGGAAAATTCTCGGAAACTTCTCGGAAAATTCTCAGAAAATTCTCGGAAAATTCTCGGAAAATTCTCGGAAAATTCTCGGAAAATTCTCGGAAAATTCTCAGGAAAATTCTCGGAAATTCTCGGATAATTCTCGGAAAATTTCTCAGAAAATTCTCGGAAAATTCTCGGAAAATTCTCAGAAAATTCTCGGAAAATTCTCGGAAAATTCCCGGAAAATTCTCGGAAAATTCTCGGAAAATTCCCGGAAAATTCTCGGAAATTCTCGGAAAATTTTCGGAAAATTCTCGGAAAATTCTCGGAAAATTCTCAGAAAATTCTCGGAAAATTCTCGGAAAATTCTCGGAAAATTCTCGGAAAATTCTCGGAAAATTCTCGGAAAATTCTCGGAAAATTCTCGGAAATTCTCGGAAAATTCTCGGAAAATTCTCGGAAAATTCTCGAAAAATTCTCGGAAAATTCTCGGAAAAATTCTCAGAAAATTCTCGGAAAATTCTCAGAAAATTCTCGGAAAATTTCCGGAAAATTCTCGGAAAATTCTCGGAAAATTCTCGGAATATTCTCGGAAAATTCTCGGAAAATTCTCAGAAAATTCTCGGAAAATTCTCGGAAAATTCTCCGAAAATTCTCGGAAAATTCTCGGAAAATTCTCGGAAAATTCTCGTAAAATTCTCGGAAAATTCGCGGAAAATTCTCGGAAAATTCTCCGAAAATTCTCGGAAAATTCTTGGAAAATTCACGGAAAATTCTCAGAAAATTCTCGGAAAAATTCCCGGAAAATTCTCGGAAAATTCTCGGAAAATTCTCGGAAATTCTCATAAAATTCTCGGAAAATTCTCGGAAATGCTCGGAAAATTCTCCGAAAATTCTCGGAAAATTCTCGGAAAATTCTCGGAAAATTGACGCAAATTCTCGGAAAATTCTCGGAAAATTCTCGGAAAATTCTCGGAAAATTCTCGGAAAATTCTCGGCAAATTCTCGGAAAATTCTCGGAAAATTCTCGGAAAAATTCTCGGAAAATTCTCAGAAAATTCACGGAAAATTCTCGGAAAATTCTCGAAAAATTCTCGGAAAATTCTCGGAAAATTCTCAGAAAATTCTCGGAAAATTCTCAGAAAATTCTCGGAAAATTTCCGGAAAATTCTCGAAAAAATCTCGGAAAATTCTCGGAAAATTCTCGGAAAATTCTCCGAAAATTCTCAGAAAATTCTCGGAAAATTCTGGGAAAATTCTCCGAAAATTCTCGGAAAATTCTCGGAAAATTCTCGGAAAATTCTCGGAAAATTCTCGGAAAATTCTCGGAAAATTCTCGGAAAATTCTCGGGAAATTCTCGGAAAATTCTCGGAAAATTCTTGGAAAATTCTCGGAAAATTCCCGGAAAATTCTCGGAAAATTCTCGGAAAATTCTCGGAAAATTCTCATAAAATTCTCGGAAAATTCTCGGAAAATTCTCCGAAAATTCTCAGAAAATTCTCGGAAAATTCTCGGAAAATTGACGGAAAATTCTCGGAAAATTCTCGGAAAATTCTCGGAAAATTCTCGGAAAATTCTCGGAAAATTCTCGGCAAATTCTCGGAAAATTCTCGGAAAATTCTCGGAAAATTCTCGGAAAATTCTCGGAAAATTCTCGGAAAATTCTCGGAAAATTCTCGGAAAATTCTCAGAAAATTCTCGGAAAATTCCCGGAAAATTCTCGGAAAATTCTCGGAAAATTCTCGGAAAATTCTCATAAAATTCTCGGAAAATTCTCGGAAAATTCTCCGAAAATTCTCGGAAAATTCTCGGAAAATTCTCGGAAAATTCTCGGAAAATTGACGGAAAATTCTCGGAAAATTCTCGGAAAATTCTCGGAAAATTCTCGGAAAATTCTCGGAAAATTCTCGGCAAATTTTCGGAAAATTCTCGGAAAATTCCCGGAAAATTCTCGGAAAATTCTCGGAAAATTCTCATAAAATTCTCGGAAAATTCTCGGAAAATTCTCCGAAAATTCTCGGAAAATTCTCGGCAAATTCTCGGAAAATTCTCGGAAAATTCTCGGAAAATTCTCGGAAAATTCTCAGAAAATTCACGGAAAATTCTCGGAAAATTCTCGAAAAATTCTCGGAAAATTCTCGGAAAATTCTCAGAAAATTCTCGGAAAATTCTCAGAAAATTCTCGGAAAATTTCCGGAAAATTCTCGAAAAAATCTCGGAAAATTCGCGGAAAATTCTCGGAAAATTCTCCGAAAATTCTCAGAAAATTCTCGGAAAATTCTCGGAAAATTCTCCGAAAATTCTCGGAAAATTCTCGGAAAATTCTCGGAAAATTCTCGGAAAATTCTCGGAAAATTCTCGGAAAATTCTCGGAAAATTCTCGGGAAATTCTCGGAAAATTCTCGGAAAATTCTTGGAAAATTCTCGGAAAATTCCCGGAAAATTCTCGGAAAATTCTCGGAAAATTCTCGGAAAATTCTCATAAAATTCTCGGAAAATTCTCGGAAAATTCTCCGAAAATTCTCAGAAAATTCTCGGAAAATTCTCGGAAAATTGACGGAAAATTCTCGGAAAATTCTCGGAAAATTCTCAGAAAATTCACGGAAAATTCTCGGAAAATTCTCGAAAAATTCTCGGAAAATTCTCGGAAAATTCTCAGAAAATTCTCGGAAAATTCTCAGAAAATTCTCGGAAAATTTCCGGAAAATTCTCGAAAAAATCTCGGAAAATTCGCGGAAAATTCTCGGAAAATTCTCCGAAAATTCTCAGAAAATTCTCGGAAAATTCTCGGAAAATTCTCCGAAAATTCTCGGAAAATTCTCGGAAAATTCTCGGAAAATTCTCGGAAAATTCTCGGAAAATTCTCGGAAAATTCTCGGAAAATTCTCGGGAAATTCTCGGAAAATTCTCGGAAAATTCTTGGAAAATTCTCGGAAAAATTCCCGGAAAATTCTCGGAAAATTCTCGGAAAATTCTCGGAAAATTCTCATAAAATTCTCGGAAAATTCTCGGAAAATTCTCCGAAAATTCTCAGAAATTCTCGGAAAATTCTCGGAAAATTGACGGAAAATTCTCGGAAAATTCTCGGAAAATTCTCGGAAAATTCTCGGAAAATTCTCGGAAAATTCTCGGCAAATTCTCGGAAAATTCTCGGAAAATTCTCGGAAAATTCTCGGAAAATTCTCCGAAAATTCTCGGAAAATTCTTGGAAAATTCTCGGAAAATTCTCAGAAAATTCTCGGAAAATTCCCGGAAAATTCTCGGAAAATTCTCGGAAAATTCTCGGAAAATTCTCATAAAATTCTCGGAAAATTCTCGGAAAATTCTCGGAAAATTCTCCGAAAATTCTCGGAAAATTCTCGGAAAATTCTCGGAAAATTGACGCAAAATTCTCGGAAAATTCTCGGAAAATTCTCGGAAAATTCTCGGAAAATTCTCGGAAAATTCTCGGCAAATTCTCGGAAAATTCTCGGAAAATTCTCGGAAAATTCTCGGAAAATTCTCAGAAAATTCACGGAAAATTCTCGGAAAATTCTCGAAAAATTCTCGGAAAATTCTCGGAAAATTCTCAGAAAATTCTCGGAAAATTCTCAGAAAATTCTCGGAAAATTTCCGGAAAATTCTCGAAAAAATCTCGGAAAATTCTCGGAAAATTCTCGGAAAATTCTCCGAAAATTCTCAGAAAATTCTCGGAAAATTCTCGGAAAATTCTCCGAAAATTCTCGGAAAATTCTCGGAAAATTCTCGGGAAATTCTCGGAAAATTCTCGGAAAATTCTCATAAAATTCTCGGAAAATTCTCGGAAAATTCTCCGAAAATTCTCAGAAAATTCTCGGAAAATTCTCGGAAAATTGACGGAAAATTCTCGGAAAATTCTCGGAAAATTCTCGGAAAATTCTCGGAAAATTCTCGGAAAATTCTCGGCAAATTCTCGGAAAATTCTCGGAAAATTCTCGGAAAATTCTCGGAAAATTCTCGGAAAATTCTCGGAAAATTCTCGGAAAATTCTCGGAAAATTCTCAGAAAATTCTCGGAAAATTCCCGGAAAATTCTCGGAAAATTCTCGGAAAATTCTCGGAAAATTCTCATAAAATTCTCGGAAAATTCTCGGAAAATTCTCCGAAAATTCTCGGAAAAGTCTCGGAAAATTCTCGGAAAATTCTCGGAAAATTGACGGAAAATTCTCGGAAAATTCTCGGAAAATTCTCGGAAAATTCTCGGAAAATTCTCGGAAAATTCTCGGCAAATTTTCGGAAAATTCTCGGAAAATTGTCGGAAAATTCTCAGAAAATTCTCGGAAAATTCTCGGAAAATTCTCGGAAAAATCTCGGAAAATTCTCGGAAAATTCTCGGAAAATTCTTGGAAAATTCTCGGAAAATTCTCGGAAAATTCTCGGAAAATTCTCGGAAAATTCTCAGAAAATTCTCAGAAATTTCTCGGAAAATTCTCGGAAAATTCTCGGAAAATTCTCGGAAAATTGACGGAAAATTCTCGGAAAATTCTCGGAAAATTGTCGGAAAATTCTCGGAAAATTCTCGGAAAATTATCGGAAAATTCTCGGAAAATTCTCGGAAAATTCTCGGAAAATTCTCGGAAAATTCTCAGAAAATTCTCGGAAAATTCTCGGAAAATTCTCGGAAAATTCTCGGAAAATTCTCGGAAAATTCTCGGAAAATTCTCGGAAAATTCTCGGAAAAATCTCGGAAAATTCTCGGAAAATTCTCGGAAAATTCTCGGAAAATTCTCGGAAAATTGACGGAAAATTCTCGGAAACTTCTCGGAAAATTCTCGGAAAATTCTCGGAAAATTCTCGGAAAATTCTCGGAAAATTCTCCGAAAATTCTCGGAAAATTCTCGGAAAATTCTCGGAAAATTCTCGGAAAATTCTCAGAAAATCTCGGAAAATTCCCGGAAAATTCTCGGAAAATTCTCGGAAAATTCTCGGAAAATTCTCGGAAAATTCTCGGAAAATTCTCGGAAAATTCTCGGAAAATTCTCGGAAAATTCTCGGAAAATTCTCGGAAAATTCTCGGAAAATTCTCGGAAAATTCTCGGAAAATTGACGGAAAATTCTCGGAAAATTCTCGGAAAATTCTCGGAAAATTCTCGGAAAATTCTCTGAAAATTCTCGGCAAATTCTCGGAAAATTCTCGGAAAATTCTCGGAAAATTCTCGGAAAATTCTGGGAAAAATCTCGGAAAATTCTCGGAAAATTCTCGGAAAATTCTCGGAAAATTCTCGGAAAATTCTCGGAAAATTCTCGGAAAATTCTCGGAAAATTCTCAGAAAATTCTCGGAAAATTCCCGGAAAATTCTCGGAAAATTCTCGGAAAATTCTCGGAAAATTCTCGGAAAATTCTCGGAAAATTCTCGGAAAATTCTCGGAAAATTCTCGGAAAATTCTCGGAAAATTCTCAGAAAATTCTCGGAAATTCTCGGATAATTCTCGGAAAATTCTCAGAAATTCTCGGAAGATTCTCGGAAAATTCTCAGAAAATTCTCGGAAAATTCTCGGAAAATTCTCGGAAAATTCTCGGAAAATTCTCGGAAAATTCTCGGAAAATTCTCGGAAAATTCTCAGAAAATTCTCGGAAAATTTCCGGAAAATTCTCGGAAAATTCTCGGAAAATTCTCGGAAAATTCTCGGAAAATTCTCGGAAAATTGTCGGAAAATTCTCGGAAAATTCTCGGAAAATTCTCAGAAAATTCTCGGAAAATTCTCGGAAAATTCTCGGAAAATTCTCGGAAAATTCTCGGAAAATTCTCGGAAAATTCTCGGAAAATTCTCAGAAAATTCTCAGAAAATTCTCGGAAAATTCTGGGAAAATTCTCGGAAAATTCTCGGAAAATTGACGGAAAATTCTCGGAAAATTCTCGGAAAATTGTCGGAAAATTCTCGGAAAATTCTCGGAAAATTCTCGGAAAATTCTCGGAAAATTGACGGAAAATTCTCGGAAAATTCTCGGAAAATTCTCGGAAAATTCTCGGAAAATTCTCGGAAAATTCTCGGCAAATTTTCGGAAAATTCTCGGAAAATTCTCGGAAAATTCTCAGAAAATTCTCGGAAAATTCTCGGAAAATTCTCGGAAAAATCTCGGAAAATTCTCGGAAAATTCTCGGAAAATTCTTGGAAAATTCTCGGAAAATTCTCGGAAAATTCTCGGAAAATTCTCGGAAAATTCTCAGAAAATTCTCAGAAAATTCTCGGAAAATTCTCGGAAAATTCTCGGAAAATTCTCGGAAAATTGACGGAAAATTCTCGGAAAATTCTCGGAAAATTGTCGGAAAATTCTCGGAAAATTCTCGGAAAATTATCGGAAAATTCTCGGAAAATTCTCGGAAAATTCTCGGAAAATTCTCGGAAAATTCTCGGAAAATTCTCAGAAAATTCTCGGAAAATTCTCGGAAAATTCTCGGAAAATTCTCGGAAAATTCTCGGAAAATTCTCGGAAAATTCTCGGAAAATTCCCGGAAAAATCTCGGAAAATTCTCGGAAAATTCTCGGAAAATTCTCGGAAAATTCTCGGAAAATTGACGGAAAATTCTCGGAAACTTCTCGGAAAATTCTCGGAAAATTCTCGGAGAATTCTCGGAAAATTCTCGGAAAATTCTCCGAAAATTCTCGCAAAATTCTCGGAAAATTCTCGGAAAATTCTCGGAAAATTCTCAGAAAATCTCGGAAAATTCCCGGAAAATTCTCGGAAAATTCTCGGAAAATTCTCGGAAAATTCTCGGAAAATTCTCGGAAAATTCTCGGAAAATTCTCGGAAAATTCTCGGAAAATTCTCGGAAAATTCTCGGAAAATTCTCGGAAAATTCTCGGAAAATTGACGGAAAATTCTCGGAAAATTCTCGGAAAATTCTCGGAAAATTCTCGGAAAATTCTCTGAAAATTCTCGGCAAATTCTCGGAAAATTCTCGGAAAATTCGCGGAAAATTCTCGGAAAATTCTGGGAAAAATCTCGGAAAATTCTCGGAAAATTCTCGGAAAATTCTCGGAAAATTCTCGGAAAATTCTCGGAAAATTCTCGGAAAATTCTCGGAAAATTCTCAGAAAATTCTCGGAAAATTCCCGGAAAATTCTCGGAAAATTCTCGGAAAATTCTCGGAAAATTCTCGGAAAATTCTCGGAAAATTCTCGGAAAATTCTCGGAAAATTCTCGGAAAATTCTCGGAAAATTCTCAGAAAATTCTCGGAAATTCTCGGATAATTCTCGGAAAATTCTCAGAAAATTCTCGGAAAATTCTCGGAAAATTCTCAGAAAATTCTCGGAAAATTCTCGGAAAATTCTCGGAAAATTCTCGGAAAATTCTCGGAAAATTCTCGGAAAATTCTCGGAAAATTCTCAGAAAATTCTCGGAAAATTTCCGGAAAATTCTCGGAAAATTCTTGGAAAATTCTCGGAAAATTCTCGGAAAATTCTCGGAAAATTGTCGGAAAATTCTCGGAAAATTCTCGGAAAATTCTCAGAAAATTCTCGGAAAATTCTCGGAAAATTCTCGGAAAATTCTCGGAAAATTCTCGGAAAATTCTCGGAAAATTCTCGGAAAATTCTCGGAAAATTCTCAGAAAACTCTCAGAAAATTCTCGGAAAATTCTCGGAAAATTCTCAGAATTTTCTCGGAAAATTGACGGAAAATTCTCGGAAAATTCTCGGAAAATTCTCGGAAAATTCTCTGAAAATTCTCGGAAAATTCTCGGAAAATTCCCGGAAAATTCTCGGAAAATTCTCGGAAAATCCTCGGAAAATTCTCGGAAAATTCTCGGAAAATTCTCGGAAAATTGTCGGAAAATTCTCGGAAAATTCTCGGAAAATTCTCGGAAAAATTCTCGGAAAATTCTCGGAAAATTCTCGGAAAATTCTCGGAAAATTCTCGGAAAATTCTCAGAAAATTCTCAGAAAATTCTCGGAAAATTGACGGAAATTTCTCGGAAAATTCTCGGAAAATTCTCGGAGAATTCTCGGAAAATTCTCGGAAAATTCTCGGAAAATTCCCGGAAAATTCTCGGAAAATTCTCGGAAAATTCTCGGAAAATTCTCGGAAAATTCTCGGAAAGTTCTCGGAAAATTCTCGGAAAGTTCTCGGAAAATTCCCCGAAAATTCTCGGAAAATTCTCGGAAAATTCCCGGAAAATTCTCGGAAAATTCTCGGAAAATTCTCGGAAAATTCTCGGAAAATTCTCGGAAAATTCTCAGAAAATTCTCGGAAAATTTCCGTAAAATTCTCGGAAAATTCTCGGAAAATTCTCGGAAAATTCTCGGAAAATTCTCGGAAAATTCTCGGAAAATTCTCGGAAAATTCTCGGAAAATTCTCGGAAAGTTCTCAGAAAATTCTCAGAAAATTCTCGGAAAATTCTCGGAAAATTCTCGGAAAATTCTCGGAAAATTGACGGAAAATTCTCGGAAAATTCTCGGAAAATTCTCGGAAAATTCTCGGAAAATTCTCGGAAAATTCTCGGAAAATTCCCGGAAACTTCTCGGAAAATTCTCGGAAAATTCTCGGAAAATTCTCGGAAAATTCTCGGAAAGTTCTCGGAAAATTCTCGGAAAATTCTCGGAAAATTCTCGGAAAATTCTCGGAAAATTCTCGGAAAATTCTCGGAAAAATCTCGGAAAATTCTCGGAAAATTCTCAGAAAATTCTCGGAAAATTCTCGGAAAATTCTCGGAAAATTCTCGGAAAATTCTCGGAAAATTCTGAGAAAATTCTCGGAAAATTCCCCGAAAATTCTCGGAAAATTCTCGGAAAATTCTCGGAAAATTCTCGGAAAATTCTCGGAAAATTCTCGGAAAATTCTCGGAAAATTCTCGGAAAATTCTCGGAAAAATCTCGGAAAATTCTCGGAAAATTCTCGGAAAAATCTCGGAAAATTCTCGGAAAATTCTTGCAAAATTCTCGGAAAATTCTCGGAAAATTCTCGGAAAATTCTCGGAAGAATCTCGGAAAATTCTCGGAAAATTCTCGCACTCTTCTCGGAAAATTCTCGGAAAATTCTCGGAAAATTCTCGGAAAATTCTCGGAAAATTCTCGGAAAGTTCTCGGAATATTCTCGGAAAATTCTCGGAAAATTCTCGGAAAATTCTCGGAAAATTCTCGGAAAATTCTCGGAAAAATCTCGGAAAATTCTCGGAAAATTCTCAGAAAATTCTCGGAAAATTCTCGGAAAATTCTCGGAAAATTCTCGGAAAATTCTCGGAAAATTCCCCGAAAATTCTCGGAAAATTCTCGGAAAATTCTCGGAAAATTCTCGGAAAATTCTCGGAAAATTCTCGGAAAATTCTCGGAAAATTCTCGGAAAATTCTCGGAAAATTCTCGGAAAATTCTCGGAAAATTGACGGAAAATTCACGGAAACTTCTCGGAAAATTCTCGGAAAATTCTCGGAAAATTCTCGGAAAATTCTCGGAAAATTCTCGGAAAATTCTCGGAAAATTCTCGGAAAATTCTCGGAAAATTCTCGGAAAATTCTCGGAAAATTCTCGGAAAATTCTCGGAAAATTCTCGGAAAATTCTCAGAAAATTCTCAGAAAATTCTCCGGAAAATTCTCGGAAAATTTCTCGGAAAATTCTCGGAAA
>CAXIWF010001210.1:0-13925 GCA_964036045.1 Eutreptiella sp. 'Long Island Sound 2002' | reverse complement strand
CGGCCCATTCCAGAGATGGGACCAAATTTTCCTCCGGGCCTTCAGCCAATCAAAACTCTTCTTTGGCCCCTTCGACGCCTCTAAAACTTCAGCACCCCTGCGGAGGTGGGGGGGGAGGGGGGGGGGGGACAACAACCAGCACAGCCCCGGCACACCAACGACGGGGCTCCGCGAACGCGGAAACGACACCAGCGGGAGCACCGGCCGCAGCGGCCGACAGAACGCAGCGACCCGACGCAACATGCGAAGGGAAGACCGGGTGACTGTCCAGGGCCCCGTAAAGGAGCAACAACGCAACGGAATGTCACACGGGGGGGGGGGGGGCGGAGTAAGGCCGAGGGTCTGGTGTTGATGATCCTCTTGGAATAGGCCAGGGCCGTCCTTCAGAACCCAGTTTTTTTTTTGTTAGGGACCGCCCCTAAGGACAGCCCCCGGGGTCCACCAACCGCCAACCGCTCACCACCAACCGCCACCAACCGGAATGTCACACCGGGGGGGGTGGCTGGACCCTCCCCCCCCCGCACTTTGAAAAGCAGCGCTGGGGGCAGGCAGGCCCCCCGTCAATGAACAACGGACAATCCACGGATGGCGTTGTGCCCGAAGCACAACAAATGTGTCGAGGGGACGGGGCGTGAGGCTTGCGCATTGTCCGCGTGGGAGGGCCCTCGAGGCCCCCCCGGGCTCTGCCTCCCGAGGGCCACGCCGTCGCCCCCGCCAGCGCCTGTCATGAGGCGCACGGGGGTGCGGCAGGCGCCGATCCGCACGGGCGGGGCCCCAGGGATGGCCTTCCGCGAGCTCAGAGCCACCGTCTGCCCCCCCCCCCCCCCCCTCCGAGAGAGTGTGCGATGAGTGGGAGGGGGGGGGGGGCAGAGTTTTGCTTAACAACTCAGCATCTCCGGGGGGGGGGGGTCTGACACCCCCACCCCCCCAGCCCCTCGGACCCCCCCCCCTCTTAAGTGATTGTGCAAATTTTTCTCCGGGTCTTCAGCCAATCAAAAATTTTCTCTGGCGCCTTCGGCGCAAGTCAGTTTAGGCCAAAAAATTTCTTCGGCTCCAATAACTCAGGGTCTCCTGCGGGGGGGGGGGGGGTCCCCCCACAGCCCCCCCCCCCCCCACTTGACCCCCCCCCCCTTAAGGCAAACTCTGCGGGGGGGGGGGGGGGGCTGTGGGACGTGGGCGGCCGATCAGGGGCCCCCTGATGGACCGCCGATCCGGACCGCAAAGCCCCGATGCCCGTCGCCGATGGGCCATGGAGGTCGGGGGGAGCCTCGTCCATCCCCCGCAGTGCCACCCCCGCGCAAGACCGGGGCATGTCTATGTGCCCCAACCCCCAACCCCCGGGGGCGGGGAGGGCCGCAGGGGCACACCGCATCCGGCGGGAGGACAACCACCGAATCGGGGGGGGGGGGGGGGCTGGCGGGGATGTCTTGGAACGGCCGTACACCGCAGGAGGAGGGGGGGTAACCCCCCCCCAACCCAGTGCCAAAGGCAAACAATCAGACACCGAGGCCTTGTGCCAACCCCCCCCCTCCCCCCCCTCCTCCCCTTCCAATGTTTGAGGCTCACAGCCAAAATTTTGCTTCGGCGCCTTCGGTGCCAAGAAGATTGAGGCTTCAAAGTTTTCGGCCCCCCGTCGGCGGGGACCACAGGGGGACCCTGGGAGAAGGGGGGCTCCCAGCCAAAGCCCCCCCCCCCCCCCTCTAATACTCTTCAAGTAGGTCTCACCCCCCCCTCTAATACTCTTCAAGTAGGTCTCACCCTCCCCCCCTCTAATACTCTTCAAGTAGGTCTCACCCTCCCCCCCTCTAATACTCTTCAAGTAGGTCTCACCCCCCCCTCTAATACTCTTCAAGTAGGTCTCACCCCCCCCCCCCTCTAATACTCTTCAAGTAGGTCTCACCCCCCCCCCCCTCTAATACTCTTCAAGTAGGTCTCACCCCCCCCCTCTAATACTCTTCCAGGGCTCAGAAGTACCCAGTTTGGGTACGTTTAGCGGAACACAATCCGGAAAATGGGCCAAAGTAGGAAAAATGGGGGAAAATGGGGGTAAATGAGGGAAATTCAGATTGCTTGGTGGAAAAATGGGAAATTTAGGGGCTGAAAAGGCCAAAAATCAAGGTTTAGGTTGGCAACAAGGCTGTGGGGGGGGGCGCATTGGTGAAAGCCCCCGAGGAAAAATGGGGAAAAATGGGGAAAGCTCCCAAGGAAAAATGGGGAAAAATGGGGGAAAATGGGGGAAAATGGGGGGAAATGGGGAGGAAATGGGGGGGGAAAGGGGACCAGTTGCACCACCCAAGTTTCCTTATTTTCCCCCATTTTTCCCCATTTCCCCCCCATTTTTCCCCATTTTCCCCCATTTTTCCCCAATCTCCCCCATTCTTCCTTGCCATGGGTACATTGTGGGTACGTTTGTGGGTACAGTACCCGCCATCGGAGCCGGCCACCGGAGCCGGGTACTTCTGAGCCCTGCTCTTCAAGTAGGTCTCACCCCCCCCTCTAATACTCTTCAAGTAGGTCTCACCCCCCCCCCCCTCTAATACTCTTCAAGTAGGTCTCACCCCCCCCCCTCTAATACTCTTCAAGTAGGTCTCACCCCCCCCCCCTCTAATACTCTTCAAGTAGGTCTCACCCCCCCCTCCAATACTCTTCAAGTAGGTCTCACCCCCCCCCCCTCTAATACTCTTCAAGTAGGTCTCACCCCCCCCCCTCTAATACTCTTCAAGTAGGTCTCACCCCCCCCCCTCTAATACTCTTCAAGTAGGTCTCACCCCTCCCCCCTCTAATACTCTTCAAGTAGGTCTCACCCCCCCCCCTCTAATACTCTTCAAGTAGGTCTCACCCCCCCCCTCTGATACTCTTCAAGTAGGTCTCAGCCCCCCCCTCTAATACTCTTCAAGTAGGTCTCACCCTCCCCCCCTCTAATACTCTTCAAGTAGGTCTCACCCCCCCCCCTCTCATACTCTTCAAGTAGGTCTCACCCCCCCCCTCTAATACTCTTCAAGTAGGTCTCGCCCCCCCCCCTCTAATACTCTTCAAGTAGGTCTCACCCCCCCCCCTCTAATACTCTTCAAGTAGGTCTCACCCCCCCCCCCCTCTAATACTCTTCAAGTAGGTCTCACCCCCCCCCCTCTAATACTCTTCAAGTAGGTCTCACCCTCCCCCCCTCTAATACTCTTCAAGTAGGTCTCACCCCCCCCCTCTAATACTCTTCAAGTAGGTCTCACCCCCCCCTCTAATACTCTTCAAGTAGGTCTCACCCTCCCCCCCTCTAATGCGCTTCAAGTAGGCCTCACCCCCCCCCTCTAATACTCTTCAAGTAGGTCTCACCCACCCCCCTCTAATACTCTTCAAGTAGGTGTCACCCCCCCCCTCTAATACTCTTCAAGTAGGTCTCACCCCCCCCTCTAATACTCTTCAAGTAGGTCTCACCCCCCCCTCCCTCTAATACTCTTCAAGTAGGTCTCACCCCCCCCTCTAATACTCTTCAAGTAGGTCTCACCCCCCCCCCCCTCTAATACTCTTCAAGTAGGTCTCACCCCCCCCCCCTCTAATACTCTTCAAGTAGGTCTCACCCCCCCCCCCTCTAATACTCTTCAAGTAGGTCTCACCCCCCCCCTCTAATACTCTTCAAGTAGGTCTCACCCCCCCCCCCTCTAATACTCTTCAAGTAGGTCTCACCCCCCCCCCTCTAATACTCTTCAAGTAGGTCTCACCCCCCCCCCCCTCTAATACTCTTCAAGTAGGTCTCACCCCCCCCCCTCTAATACTCTTCAAGTAGGTCTCACCCCCCCCCCTCTAATACTCTTCAAGTAGGTCTCACCCCTCCCCCCTCTAATACTCTTCAAGTAGGTCTCACCCCCCCCCCTCTAATACTCTTCAAGTAGGTCTCACCCCCCCCCTCTGATACTCTTCAAGTAGGTCTCAGCCCCCCCCTCTAATACTCTTCAAGTAGGTCTCACCCTCCCCCCCTCTAATACTCTTCAAGTAGGTCTCACCCCCCCCCCTCTCATACTCTTCAAGTAGGTCTCACCCCCCCCCCCCTCTAATACTCTTCAAGTAGGTCTCACCCCCCCCCCCTCTAATACTCTTCAAGTAGGTCTCACCCCCCCCCCTCTAATACTCTTCAAGTAGGTCTCACCCCCCCCCCTCTAATACTCTTCAAGTAGGTCTCACCCCCCCCCCTCTAATACTCTTCAAGTAGGTCTCACCCCCCCCCTCTAATACTCTTCAAGTAGGTCTCACCCCCCCCCCTCTAATACTCTTCAAGTAGGTCTCACCCCCCCCCTCTAATACTCTTCAAGTAGGTCTCAGCCCCCCCCCCTCTAATACTCTTCAAGTAGGTCTCACCCCCCCCCCTCTAATACTCTTCAAGTAGGTCTCACCCCCCCCTCTAATACTCTTCAAGTAGGTCTCGACCCCCCCCCTCTAATACTCTTCAAGTAGGTCTCACCCCCCCCCCTCTAATACTCTCCAAGTAGGTCTCAGCCCCCCCCCCCCTCTAATGCTCTTCAAGTTGGTCTCACCCCCCCCCCCCTCTAATACTCTGCAAGTAGGTCTCACCCCGCCCCCTCTGATACTCTTCAAGTAGGTCTCACCCCCCCCCCTCTAATACTCTTCAAGTAGGTCTCACCCCCCCCCTCTAATACTCTTCAAGTAGGTCTCACCCCCCCTCTAATACTCTTCAAGTAGGTCTCACCCCCCCCCCTCTAATACTCTTCAAGTAGGTCTCACCCCCCCCCCCCTCTAATACTCTTCAAGTAGGTCTCACCCCCCCCTCTAATACTCTTCAAGTAGGTCTCACCCCCCCCCTCTAATACTCTTCAAGTAGGTCTCACCCCCCCCCCCTCTAATACTCTTCAAGTAGGTCTCACCCCCCCTCCCCTCTAATACTCTTCAAGTAGGTCTCCCCCCCCCCCCCTCTAATACTCTTCAAGTAGGTCTCACCCCCCCCCCCCTCTAATACTCTTCAAATAGGTCGCACCCCCCCTCTAATACTCTTCAAGTAGGTCTCACCCCCCCCCCCTCTAATACTCTTCAAATAGGTCTCACCCCCCCCCCCTCTAATACTCTTCAAATAGGTCTCACCCCCCCCCCCCTCTGATACTCTTCAAGTAGGTCTCACCCCCCCCCCCTCTAATACTCTTCAAATAGGTCTCACCCCCCCCCCTCTAATACTCTTCAAGTAGGTCTCACCCCCCCCTCTAATACTCTTCAAGTAGGTCTCACCCCCCCCCCCTCTAATACTCTTCAAGTAGGTCTCACCCCCCCCCTCTAATACTCTTCAAATAGGTCTCACCCCCCCCCTCTAATACTCTTCAAGTAGGTCTCACCCCCCCCCCTCTAATACTCTTCAAGTAGGTCTCACCCCCCCCCCTCTAATACTCTTCAAGTAGGTCTCATCCCCCCCCTCTAATACTCTTCAAGTAGGTCTGACCCCCCCCCCCCTCTAATACTCTTCAAGTAGGTCTCACCCCCCCCCCCTCTAATACTCTTCAAATAGGTCTCACCCCCCCCCTCTAATACTCTTCAAGTAGGTCTCACCCCCCCCCCCCTCTAATACTCTTCAAGTAGGTCTCACCCCCCCCCCCTCTAATACTCTTCAAATAGGTCTCACCCCCCCCCTCTAATACTCTTCAAGTAGGTCTCACCCCCCCCCCTCTAATACTCTTCAAGTAGGTCTCACCCCCCCCTCTAATACTCTTCAAGTAGGTCTCACCCCCCCCCCTCTAATACTCTTCAAGTAGGTCTCACCCCCCCCCCTCTAATACTCTTCAAGTAGGTCTCACCCCCCCCTCTATTACTCTTCAAGTAGGTCTCACCCTCCCCCCTCTAATACTCTTCAAGTAGGTCTCACCCCCCCCCCTCTAATACTCTTCAAATAGGTCTCACCCCCCCCCTCTAATACTCTTCAAGTAGGTCTCACCCTCCCCCCCTCTAATACTCTTCAAGTAGGTCTCACCCTCCCCCCCTCTAATACTCTTCAAGTAGGTCTCACCCCCCCCCCCTCTAATACTCTTCAAATAGGTCTCACCCCCCCCCCTCTAATACTCTTCAAGTAGGTCTCACCCCCCCTCCTCCAATACTCTTCAAGTAGGTTTCACCCCCCCCCCTCTAATACTCTTCAAGTAGGTCTCACCCCCCCTCCTCCAATACTCTTCAAGTAGGTCTCAGCCCCCCCCCCTCTAATACTCTTCAAGTAGGTCTCAGCCCCCCCCTCTCTAATACTCTTCAAGTAGGTCTCATCCCCCCCCCCTCCAATACTCTTCAAGTAGGTCTCACCCCTCCCCCCTCTAATACTCTTCAAGTAGGTCTCATCCCCCCCCCTCTAATACTCTTCAAATAGGTCTCACCCTCCCCCCCTCTAATACTCTTCAAGTAGGTCTCACCCCCCCCCCTCTAATACTCTTCAAATAGGTCTCACCCCCCCCCCTCTAATACTCTTCAAGTAGGTCTCACCCCCCCTCCTCCAATACTCTTCAAGTAGGTCTCACCCCCCCCCCTCTAATACTCTTCAAGTAGGTCTCACCCCCCCTCCTCCAATACTCTTCAAGTAGGTCTCAGCCCCCCCCCTCTAATACTCTTCAAGTAGGTCTCACCCCCCCCCCCTCTAATACTCTTCAAGTAGGTCTCACCCCCCCTCCTCCAATACTCTTCAAGTAGGTCTCACCCCCCCCCTCTGATACTCTTCAAGTAGGTCTCACCCCCCCCCCCTCTAATACTCTTCAAGTAGGTCTCAGCCCCCCCCCCTCTAATACTCTTCAAGTAGGTCTCACCCCCCCCCCCTCCAATACTCTTCAAGTAGGTCTCACACCCTCCCCTCTAATACTCTTCAAGTAGGTCTCACCCCCCCCCCTCTAATACTCTTCAAGTAGGTCTCACCCCCCCCCCTCTAATACTCTTCAAGTAGGTCTCACCCCCCCCCCTCCAATACTCTTCAAATAGGTCTCACCCCCCCCCTCTAATACTCTTCAAGTAGGTCTCACCCCCCCCCTCTGATACTCTTCAAGTAGGTCTCACCCCCCCCCCCTCTAATACTCTTCAAGTAGGTCTCAGCCCCCCCCCCTCTAATACTCTTCAAGTAGGTCTCACCCCCCCCCCTCTAATACTCTTCAAGTAGGTCTCACCCCCCCCCCCTCTAATACTCTTCAAGTAGGTCTTACACCCCCCCCCTCTAATACTCTTCAAGTAGGTCTCACCCCCCCTCCTCCAATACTCTTCAAGTAGGTCTCACACCCCCCCTCTAATACTCTTCAAGTAGGTCTCAGCCCCCCCCCCTCCAATACTCTTCAAGTAGGTCTCACACCCCCCCCTCTGATACTCTTCAAGTAGGTCTCACCCCCCCCCCTCTAATACTCTTCAAATAGGTCTCACCCCCCCCCCTCTAATACTCTTCAAATAGGTCTCACCCCCCCCCTCTAATACTCTTCAAGTAGGTCTCACACCCCCCCCCTCTAATACTCTTCAAGTAGGTCTCACCCCCCCCCCCCTCTAATACTCTTCAAGTAGGTCTCACCCCCCCCCCTCTAATACTCTTCAAGTAGGTCTCACCCCCCCCCCTCTAATACTCTTCAAGTAGGTCTCACCCCCCCCCCCTCTAATACTCTTCAAGTAGGTCTCACACCCTCCCCTCTAATACTCTTCAAGTAGGTCTCACCCCCCCCCCCCTCTAATACTCTTCAAGTAGGTCTCACCCCCCCCCTCTAATACTCTTCAAGTAGGTCTCACCCCCCCCCCTCTAATACTCTTCAAGTAGGTCTCACCCCCCCCCCCCTCTAATACTCTTCAAGTAGGTCTCACACCCCCCCCTCTGATACTCTTCAAGTAGGTCTCAGCCCCCCCCCCTCTAATACTCTTCAAGTAGGTCTCACCCCCCCTCCTCCAATACTCTTCAAGTAGGTCTCACCCCCCCCCCCTCTAATACTCTTCAAGTAGGTCTCACCCCCCCCCTCTAATACTCTTCAAGTAGGTCTCAGCCCCCCCCCCTCTAATACTCTTCAAGTAGGTCTCACCCCCCCTCCTCCAATACTCTTCAAGTAGGTCTCACCCCCCCCCCTCTAATACTCTTCAAGTAGGTCTCACCCCCCCCCCCCCTCTAATACTCTTCAAGTAGGTCTCACCCCCCCCCTCTGATACTCTTCAAGTAGGTCTCAGCCCCCCCCCCTCTAATACTCTTCAAGTAGGTCTCACCCCCCCCCCCTCTAATACTCTTCAAGTAGGTCTCACACCCTCCCCTCTAATACTCTTCAAGTAGGTCTCACCCCCCCCCCCCCCTCTAATACGTCCCGGGGGCCTAGTTCCCAGGCCCTCCCCAACCGCCCCAACGGTGACCCCACGGGCACAACGGGATGGGGGCCGTCCCCGAGGGACGCCGAGGGTTTGTGTGGACTGATACACCGATCTGACGGCTGGGCCGACTGGCGGAAGGGGGTGGGGGGGTGGGGGGCTGTGGTTGAGCGGTGGTGGAGGGGCAGGCCCCTGGACCAGAAGGCACTCTGCATGTGCAGAGGGGGGGGGGCGGTGGAAAAGCACCCCCCCCCCCCCCATGACAGGCCCATATGTGAGGGGCGGTTGGGGTTGGGGGGGCATGTCCCGGGTTGGGAAGGGGGGGAACATGACCCCGGGCCCTGTGGGCCCCCTCCCCCGGACAGGGGGTGGGGGGTGCGGCCCACGAGCCCCGCGAACAGCCGTGGCCACATCGGGGGATGCCCCCAGACCAGGGCGGTCCTTTGGGACCGAGATTTTTTTTTTTGTGTTAAGGACCGCCCCAAGGGACCATCAACCGCCAGCCACCAACCGCCACCAACCGCCAACCGCCAACCGCCAGCGGCGACCCCGGCCGTGAGAACGCACGTACGGAATTGGGGAGGGTACAGTCGTTCGGATGCGCCACGTCTCTGTCCTCTGCGGGCGGGGGGGGGGGGGGCTCTGGAAGGCGTGCATGTGCTGCCCGTTGCATGGCCCAGGCACAAGAGGACTGGCAACCGCACAGCCCCGGCGGCCAGAGGTCAACCCAAGCGGACATCCCACTGCCCTGCCCCCGATGCTGTTGCGCCCGGGCCTGTGCTGACGAGAGGGGGCGGTTGTTGAAGTGGTGCTGAGGACTGCCGGGGGTTGTGACGGCCGATGGGAGTGGTCAGGGCTTTGCTGGCCCCCACTGCCCAGAGTTTTGCTTGACAGCTCAGCATCTCCTGCGGGGGGGGGGGGGGGGGGATGGGGGTTGGGGGGGTCCCCGGATGTCATCGTGGGAAGAAGTGAAGTTTTGCGAAAGGAAATACTTATTTGGGCTGTTTTTGGTACACAAACTCTTGGACTGTTAGGTTCCAGACCCCCCCCCCTTTTTACCACCAAGGCCTTGTGCCAACCCCCCCCCCCCCGATTTTATGCAAAACTCTTATTACCTTTGGTTTGCATTTGTCTGTGTTTTTAATTGGGTCACATCCCCCCATTTTATACGAAACTCTGCCCCTGCCTCTTCCGGGGCCGGCATTGCCTCCCGGTGTTGCCCAGGGCGGACGATGGGGGGGCCCAGCCCGGCGTATTACAACCCCCAGAACGGAATGAACTCGATCTACAGCGTGCCGCCCAGTCAGCGCAAACATCACCGCCGCCTGTCGTATGGCAACGCCCTGAGTGCGGACGCCGGCGCAGCAGCATTCGGCGCCAAGCCGAGTGAATGGCCCGCCCCCAGCGCCGTGAGCGCGGCACCGCAGAGCCCGCCACCGCATTCCTGGTATCCGACCCTGGCCCCAGAGGGGGGGGGTGTTCGACTCCGGGGGCCTGCGTGTGGGGGGTGCGCAGAGACGCGGGAGGGCGCCGTGCGGCGGGTGGGTCTTTCGCATCCGATTGACGGATGCTGCGATGGGGAGTCCTCGTCGCTTGAGCCCTGGCGCGCTCGGTGCTGAGCTTTGGCATGGCATTGAATCCGCTGCCTCTCGGCGGTTGCGGGTCCCGCGCTTGGGCGGAGATGGTGCGTGTACAAACCGGTCCTGCCCTTTTTTTGGCGCTTGGGTCAGATTGTGTTGAGTCGAAGGGAAGGCGGTGCTGCCAACACGAAGATGCCCCAATGCACAATCCTTAAGGAACTGGATTTTTCTTTTTGGTTAAGGATCGCCCTTAGGGACCGCCCCAAGGGACCATCAACCGCCAACCACCAACCGCCACCAACCACCAACCATCACCAACCGCCAACCGCCGCCAACCGCCAGCGGCAACCAACCGCCAACCGCCAACCACTCCCAACCGCCATCAATGCCAACAGTGCCAACACGAAGATGCCCCAATGCACTTGGTCTTGGCAGTGCGGTTCTCCCCCGCATTTCCGGCCCCAAAGACCGGTGTGGCCCGCGCCTCCCACACGTCTGCCGTGGCAATCCCAAGGACATGGAGGACGGCAGAGCCGCGGATGTGCAGGCGTGGGGGGGGGGGGATCGGCCACAGGGCCGATATGGGGACTGGGATTCCCTTGACAGGGGATCGAACGCATCCCATGCCCTTCCTTCCGGATCCGCCGTCAGCACTTGACCCAAATTTGCGTGGAATCCCGCTTTGGGAACAATATAATTTGCTCCGCCCGCAGCCTTCACCCAATCGGATGGTACTTCAAAATCTTCCAAATCGCAGGGAAGAAGGCGCACCTCCCAACCAGCATTGAGCACGTCACTCAGAATTAGTGCTAAAGTAAAGTCCCCCCCCGGAGACGCTGAGGTGTGAAGCAAACCTCTGGGGTTGGGGCAGGCTCTTCCGCCCAGGATCCTTCACACACAGCCCCACAATGTGAAAGAGAGCCAACGGTGAATGGGCTGTTGAGTTGCATCACAGTGGAACGCCGGTTGCGTGGTAGATGGGGTGTTGTGTCCGAGCACCGCAACACAATGCAAACCCCTTTGCAGGGGGTCTAACACCCTCCCCCCCCTCGGACCCGGATTTCATCGTGGGAAAAAATGAAATTTTACAAAAGGATTTGGCTATTTTTGGTACACAAACTTTTGGACTTTGGGTTCCAGGGACCCCCCCCCCCCCCCCATTTAACTGGAGTCGTGGGAGGCTGACCCCAGATCTGAACCTGCCTCGATAAAGTCACGTAGGATTGACCATGAACATGAGATCACGGTGCATGGCAGTGTCCACGGTGTATTGTAGACATGGTGCAGGGTGGAGTCCTCCATCGTGAACTGTCGAACATACTCCACGCACTGAGATTTGGTTCAATGAGTCGCGCCCCCCCCCCCCATCCAACTATTCAGGTCTCACCCCCCCCCCCCCATCCAACTATTCAGGTGTCACCCCCCCCCCCCCATCCAACTATTCAGGTCTCGCCCCCCCCCCCCATCCAACTATTCAGGTGTCACCCCCCCCCCGCCCCCATTCAACTATTCAGGTCTCACCCCCCCCCCGCCCCCATCCAACTATTCAGGTCTCCCCCCCCCCCCCATCCAACTATTCAGGTCTCACCCCCCCCCCCATCCAACTATTCAGGTCTCGCCCCCCCCCCCCCATCCAACTATTCAGGTCTCACCCCCCCCCCCCCCGCCCCATTCAACTATTCAGGTCTCACCCCCCCCCCCCCCCATCCAACTATTCAGGTCTCCCCCCCCCCCCCCTCCAACTATTCAGGTGTCACCCCCCCCCCCGCCCCATTCAACTATTCAGGTCTCACCCCCCACCCCCCCACCCCCTTAAGGAGAACTCCGCCCAAACCCTCATCGGGAAAACAATCACCAATGCCACGTTTCAGGGGGGGAGACCTCCCTTTCGGGCCTTCCCAAGGCTGAAGCAAACAGTGGTGGGGCAGCGTTTGGCCCGTTTCCATGGCCCAGGCGTGTACGTGGTAGGGGGTGGCCCTTTGTCTGCATCCCCGCTTTTGCGGGCGTTGAGCCGGCAGGGGGATGTTGCCGCATGCACGTGTGCACCGCCCCCCCCCCCCCCCACAAAGTAGCATCATTCCGGAAAAAAAACAAACACTTGCCTTGACAGCAAAGGGGAAAACGGTACTCGCATTATGATTTTTTTGGTGCCTTCCAAGTTTTTAATAATAATAATTTAATAATAATAATAATGATAATAATTAATAATTTGATAATAATTTAATAATAATAATTTGATAATGATAATAATAAGAATAATAATAATTTAATAATCACATGGCTTTCAATTTAAAACAACACTCGCACTCGCCTTTGCAGCGAACCCAAAATCAATTGCAACGCACTTGGTTTGTACTCGATGCACGTTTTCCCCGGCCCAGGCCCTATCATCGGTGCCCCCCACCTCCACGTTTGTTCACGTGTCACCCCATCGGCAGGCGCTTGCTAGAGGTCCGGGCCCGGTGGAGCATCATTGGCCCTTCCAGGACAGGCTGCCCTCTGCTCCCCTGAATTCCAATCCCCGCCCGCATGCGTCAATGATACCCAACCCGTGGGGGCTGGCCAGAAATGCATCAGAAGGGAAGGGGCCTCAGAGGCGGCCCCAGAGGCGGTTACGTAGGCGGTTGGAGGAGGTTGGCAAAGCGGTTGGGGGCGGTTACTGTCGGTTGCAAATGCCATTGAGGCTGGCGCTTGGCGTCAGGGGGGACAGTGGCTGGGCATAGGCTGGGCGCCCTGGAGGGGGGGGGGGGGGGGTTGATAGATCCAACAGACCAGCGCATGACCCTGTCCCCTGATTTGACTCGTGGACGGCGATGTCACAAATGCCCTGTACCACCCTCGGGTGTTGTTGGTGGTGTGACCATGCCAGTTTTCAAAGGAATGGAGGTTTGAGGATGCCGCTGTTTGATCACTCATGGGGCACGATGGGGAAGCTGGAAGTGCTTTGGAGGGGGGGGGGGGGGGCAGGGACTTGCTTTAATTTTCATTCCGGCGGAGGGGGGGACCCCTCCCCCCTGGACCCCCTGCCCCCCCGCCCCTGGACCCCCTCCCCCCCTCCCCCCTGGACCCCCTCACCCCCTCCCCCCCCCCCCGCTCAAGCAAGTCCCTGGGGGGGGGGCTCCCCCCCTTCCAATGCATCCCTGGGGCCTGGGGGGGGAGTCCCTGGTGTAGCCCCCCGTTGCACTGCGTGCCACGTGTGCCGGTGCTGCCGCCGCCCCATCCCCCAACAGGTACTCCAACACCACCAACAGCGCCGTCGGGTACAACGGCACGATCCCCGAGCGCACCGCCCGCCCGCCCGCGCAAGACCCGCACGCGCGGCCCACGTCAGGTCTGGTCTGCCGTGCCCCCCCCCTCCCCCCCGCGTTGGTCCATCCCCATCCGGGCCCCCGATGTCGCTCCTCATGCGGCTCCGATGTGCCGGTGTTGTGCCGATGGCTCCAAACTAGACATGCCACCAACGTCCGGCCGGGATTCTCGTTAGGAACCAGCCCTTTTCAATGCGTCGCTCAGTAATATTGGCCCCACTCACGGCATCAGGAACCTGCTGCATTCAACGCTTGGCTCAGTAGGGTCCAGCGCCGTGATGATTGTGTCTGGCTCGGCGGACGCTGCTGGCAAGTCTGCTCCAAACGTGCCGAAGGGGGGGAGGGCGTGTTGCTGCATCCGGTGGGCCGCGCCAAGAGGCCGATGCCCCACTGGGGCTGAGGGCACTACGGTGGACGGCATTGCACCCGACAGCCTCCCAACGCCCGTGGGCCGATCTGCAAAGAGGGTGTCCTCTCCAACAAATGGAACCGTTTTTGCAACCGATGCCCGGCAGCAATGCATTGGACACGGGCGGTGTTGTGATGGCGCAGTTCGAAAGGGAAAGAGCGTCAGTGCCGACGGGGGGGGGGGGGGGGGGCGGCGAGGCAGGTGGTGGACGACCGGAGGTGCGTGGGCAGCAAAAACCGTCAAACGACCCCCGCAACAACCAGCACAACCCCCAATACGCCAACTACCGGGCGCCGCTGACACGCAAACGGCACATCCCGCCACATTCAGCACAGCCCCAACACA